>JAVIWB010001023.1:0-19337 GCA_031893035.1 Dermolepida albohirtum | reverse complement strand
GACAAAGGAAGCAATATCCAAAAAGTCCACAATTTCCCAGGTACGTCAATACAAAATAAATGTGTTATAAAAGCCCAGATGCGACGAATCTATTCCACTAATTTTCGTTTTTATATAATAATGCAATTTCAACCGACATGGTATATACCGGAGGAATCCTAGCGTGAAATAAAGTATATCTTTGGATTCAACACGTCCTTGTACAAAAATAATATAAATACGTTTTAAGAACGGCAGTAACACGGGGAAAATATCACAGAAACAAAAAAGAATACATCTTTTGTCTTTGCAACGTAAAACTTGATGAAAGACAAGCATCCCTACAAGCTACGCCGACGTTCTAATATCATTTCGCAACACCTAATGGTGTAAACTTCAAAGTTAGTCTATAATTTGTCCTTTACCGGGATGCCCTACAAGATAAAATAACGACGGAACGTTGTCACCATACGCTAATCGAATTGTGGAGGCTTAGTTCATCTAAATCAAAGGCAAAGCTTAAATTAGAAATTATATTTCTTGTAAAAGCTAAGCTTTGTCTATGTTATTTATGCACACAATTAGTAAGTAATAATAGTTTTGATATAAAAGTAGTAATGTAGGGTTACTTTGTCTGAATTTAATCTTAATACGAAGTTTAATTTTATATACTCAATGACATTAGAAGTGTTACACCTAGAAGGAATAGTTTCCTGGACGTGATTTTTTGGTAATGTGATAAGCTTAAGTCAAGAATGAAACGATCAGATTTCCAAGAAATTTTATTAACATTAATTTGAAAAAAAATCAATAATGTGTTTGGCGACCCCCTAGCTGTAGACACTCCTGTACACGTCTAGGCATCGACAAAATAAGATGGTCGATGTCTGCTTGTGACACCTCGTTCCAAGCAACTTGAACTTGGTGGATTAACTGTGCCAGAGTTTGTGGAGGATGGTTCAAATTGGTCAGTCTTCTCCCCATTATGTCCCACACATGTTCGATGGGATTTAAATCCGGTGACCGGGGTGGCCACGGCAAAACATTAACGCCAGCTTCTCGTAGAAAGTCCATAGTACGACGAGCAATATGTGGACGCGCGTTGTCTTGCTGAAAAAGGACGTGTGGACGGCCATCTAGATAAGGCAATAAAGTGGTTTGTAGGACGTCATCAACATAACACACGTTTCTGCACTCCATTTAAAATTAATCCACCACTAATAGCATTAATAAAAATCACGCACTACTTGCTTCTGAAGTTACGTCAATGTGACTAGTATCACGCGACAAACGGTAAAGTACAGCACTAACATACGTTATACAAAAAATAAAGCAACGCTCTCTACCAAGTAAAAACCGAAAGTACTTAGTTGCCAACCCAATATTTCATTTCAATATATTCAAAATATCATTTTCTTTTAATTGCTGCACATAATGTATATTATCATATAAAATACAAATGTTAAAATGACATTAATTAAGTTTTCAATTACATTGTAAACAGTTGATCGATAACAACACCAAGTTATTGTTACTGGATGAACTCGTAAATTCCTTTCATTAAAGTCGTGGTAGAAAACAAATACCTAGCGTTTAATACACATATATAACATACATATGTACGTATTTATAAATTGAACGATCCGCATAAAACTATTTAAACGGAATCGTTTAAACATTCGTTTTATAAACCAGTAAAAGGCCCATCATATTGCAGACTGATTAAGTTTCACAGGAAACTATCATCTAAAATTAATTCTCCGTCCTCATAATCAAATTTAATTTTGTCATTCGATTGTAATTACATTTAATAGCGAATTATATTCTCCCCGTAGGATACATGAGAAGTACAGGGGATCTCTCGGTTTTTTTAATTTTCGCTGTATTAATTTGCGTTATCAGTTGAGAAAGGGTTTTAAAACCTATGGGATTCTAAATGTTGAAAATATCCGAGTGGAAGTTACAATGACAATTAAGTACGAGGGTGGCCCCGGAAGTACCCGACCCAACAAAGAAAACACAAAAACTTTGGAGAGAAATATATTTATTCTTCAACATAATCTCATTTCAGCTCTATACACTTTTCCCAGCGATGTTCAATAAGTTCGATACCTTTTTTTATAATAAGAACTGTCTTACTCCTCAAAATAGCCATTAACTGCCGAAATCACTTCTTCATCATTGGAGAATCTTTGATCACTGCGCCATTTTTTCAAGTTTAGGAACAGAAAATAATCCGAGGGGGCTAAATTTGACGAATAGAGTGCATGAGGTAGCAATTCAAATTTTAATTCATTAATTTTGGCCACTGCAATATCGGAAATGTGAGCCGGTGCATTGTCTTGATGAAACACCACTTTCTTCTTAGACAAATGCGACCGTTTTTGCTTGATTTCTTCGCTCAAACGTTGCAATAAGTTGATAGTTTTATCTGTTTCAAGATAGTCAATGAAAATTATTCCATGCGCATTCCAAAAAACCGATGCCATGACCTTGCCTGCAGATGAAACGGTCTTCGCCTTCTTTGGAGCCGCTTCTCCCTTTCGAATTCATTGTTTTGATTGTTCTTTTGTCTCGGGTGTGAAGTGATGGATCCATGTATCATCCGTGGTTATGAAACGACGCAAAAATTCTGCTTTGTTGCTGTAAAACTTCGCTAAACACTCAATTCAAACATCTTCACGACACAGTTTTTGCTCGAGTGTGAGCAAACGCGGCACCCATCTTGAACACAGCTTTATCATGCCCAAATTTTCAGATAATATGCGACGAACCGCACTTTTTGAAATGCCTACTATGTCTACTAGCTCGCGCACTTTCAGTCGACGATCATCAAGTGCCGCTTTGTGGATTTTCTTCACCATTTCTGGACTCGTCACCTAATTTGGTCGACCACTGCGATAAATTCTGCTATCTAATATTTCACTGTTTTAAACGAAGGATCAAACTCACCCAGAGTAGAATCCAGTTCAGCTTTTATATCGGTTGGGCTGAGGCCTTTCAAATAAAAGTATTGTATCACGTAACGATGACCAATTTTCTCCATTTTTATAAATTCACTGAAAACGTTCACTATTAATGGCTGCCAAACAAATACGAAACAACGTGGCGTCTTCAAACTTGAAACAAATGCTTTATGGATTGTGTACTCTCTAATACAGTGATATTTTTCCCCGTCGGGTACTTATGGGACCACCCTCTTACATATTTTAAGGAATCTATTAATAATTATGCTGGAAGATATTCTGTTATTCAAAATTGGTTTCTTTCTTTTCGTCAAATGAGGAGGAAGTCACCTTCGTAAACAATTATTTTGCAGAGAAAAACGCCGAGTACTGTTTGGACGGGTTAAAGAGATGGTAGCATCGCTGGGAGAAGTGTGTAGAAGTACAAGGAGACTATGTACAAAAATAAATATAAATTTTAAGAAAAAATGTCTCGTATCTTTGTTAGGTCGGGAACTTTTCAGACCACCCTCGTATATCTAAGGATTACTTCACCTAAAAATCGTTTTTCACAATTATTTTTAAATAACTTAGATATTTGCTATATAAATATAAATTTAAATGTTTAAATTTGGCGTAAACTCTGGTAGAATACAAATGTCTGAGCTTGCCCACGGGATGCGCAAGGCATCTTTAGTTCCATCTAATAAGAAATAATTGTTGTTTATTGTCGGACGACGTAGTAACTAAGTATTCAGTTCTAGTGATCTTATAAGTTGAATCAGTATTAGTATTATTTAAACCCGTACTAAAAATAGTAAAGTAATCCTCAATACATCAATTTATTTTTCAATTATATTATTTATTATTATTGACTTCGAAAAAAATGATATATAATGGAGAGTATTAATATAAAATGATTTTATATTAGGTTCGTATTCAAATTGAATTAACTATTAAAGGAAATTGAATTAGATTTGAACTTTAATTTCATAGCTTCAAATTAACGAAGTTAACTTAATGGAAATAGATATAATACTGTCGTAATCTATTGTTCAATAGTTAAAAATAACGTATTGTTTCTATATTAATTTTAAGAGTTAATGAACTGATGAACATAATTTTCATCGAATGTCGAGAAAGACTTAGTTTATGACATACGAGGGAGCGTTTTTATATTCGCGGAATGGGGGACAAGGGGTGGAAATAAAAAAACCAAATTATTTTTCTTTTTCAATATATACACCTGCAAGACGGATACGTTTTTCACATCTTTCAATTAATTTATTTATACCCTCATAAAAAAATGATTTCTCTTTATCTGCAAAATACGCCGAAACTGCCTCCTTGACTTCATCATCGGCAGTAAATTTTTTACCCCGCAGCTCTTTTTTCATTCTCGGAAACAGGTAATAATCACTCGGGGCCAGGTCTGGGCTGTAGGGTGGGTGATTCACAATTTCGAAGCCCACCTTATGCAGGGCAGCTAACGCAACGCGGCTCTTGTGGACGGGCGCGTTGTCGTGCAAAAGCAGAACACCTTTTGTCAATTTTCCCCGTCTTTTCTCTTTAATGGCTTCTTTTAGTCGCTCTAATATTGAAGCGTAATGTTCTCCGGTTATAGAAACACCTTTATCTTTATAATCAATCAACAATATTCCTTCCGAGTCCCAAAATACCGTTGCCATGAGTTTCCCAGCTGATTGTGACACTTTAAATTTCTTGGGAGGTGCTGTGCCCTTTTTATGCCACTGCATGGAGTCTTGTTTGGACTCAGGTTCATAATGATGAACCCAAGTTTCGTCTCCAGTAACAATTCCACTCAATACATCATCCTTGTCTTCATTACAGAGGTCCAAAAATGCACGCGAACACTCTACGCGCTGTTGTTTTTGCGGCGGCGTGAGCATTCTCGGCACCCATCTTGCGCTGACCTTAGACATGCCGAGATGATCGTGTAGGACTTTAAAAATTGTTGTATCGGATACTCAAACCATTTCTGCGAGTTGTTTCTTCTTTAGTCGAGCATCTTCGAGTACAATTTGTTCAACTTTTTGGATAAGTGCTGGCGTGGTCACCTCAATGCTCCTGCCCGGCCTCGGGTCGTCTTCAAGGGATTCCCTTGTTTAACTAAACTATGCCACTTGTACACCATGGTTTTTCCTGGACAAGAGTCGCCGTAAACCAATGACATCTCATTCATTATGGTCGCGACTGATTTTCCTTGCCTGGTAAGGAACTTTATAACGGCACGATATTCGATTTTTTCCATATTTCACTTTTCACTCCTGATTATGTTACTTGGTTGACGATAGCTCAAAGACTAACTGTCTAATAACAATGAAACTTCGTATTTATACTAATCATGAGTCGCTGCACAGGCCACGCCCCCAATGCGCCTACTCACCCCTCTACAACCCGCTCATTCCGCGAATATAAAAACGCTCCCTCGTAACTAAAAAAAACACGTCAGTTTATATTCAATAAAGTCAGAAACGAAACGAAATAACATATTTTTAGCCCTTTAAAAATTAAAAACTTTTTAAAATAATTCCAAAGAAATTGTTCTAAATTTTTAGGAAATTATTGGATTTCTTTCTAAGAAATGGCTTTTAAAACTATTCAGATTCTTTCTAAGAATGTTCATCCGGTTCTTTTCTAGGAAATGACATATAAAACATTTTCATACATTTTTATTAATTTCTCTCCGGATATTTTCTAAGAAATGTCTTTTAAAAGTTTCTGAGAATCTTTTAAAAGACTTCTAAGATTTTTTCTAAGAAATTGCTCTTAATAGAATTCTCAGAAGTCCGTCGATACTTTGTCTAATAAATTTTTGCTGTATTTCTTTCTAAGAAATGGCTTTTAAAACACCGTCTTTTTTTGGGAAATGATATAAAATATGCTCTGAAATTTATTAGTATCTCTTTCCAGGAAATTTTTCTGAAATCCCTAGAATTTTTCTCCGATATGTTCTAAGAAATGTCTTAAGAATTTTCAGAAATTTTTCGAAATCTCCTCTAGGAATTTTTGGGGATTTTTTCCGAGAAAATTTTTAAAAATTCCTAAAAAATTTTTTAGAAATATATGTGGGAAGTGTAACATCCCAATTTTCTAAAACTGTGGTTCGTGTTTGTGTCGTGGGTCAATTGCATCTTTATAGATCTCTAGGCATTATTTTATCAATATTATCATCTATTTATTCTTCAATTTTTATTTATATATCCGTAGTTTTCCATAGCTCTACTTTTATTTTCACAAATTTATAGTCTTATTAATCTTTAGATTATTTCTAATTAGATGAAATTTCAGAACTTGACGTCATTAATATAAGATAGATAGATAACATAGAGTTTCCCAAATTGGTTCGTGTTTTTTATTTATTTTAATACGTAGCCATGATATTTCGGGAACTAGTAACACTGTTAGTATTGCCTCCAATACGATGATGGCATCGTAAAGTGTATCATTTTTGACAATATATTTACCTTGACAGTTTTATTATCTGGTCGCTCTTTCAATTGTTGAATTAACTCGCGAACATTTTCGTGCAATTATTTTTCATAGCTTTCGGCGTGGATTACTTCAACAACAATGCATTTCGTGAAGATCGTCCCGCAAATGTTGTTGTGCCGGAAAACATTAATGCAGTGTCTGAATTGATAATGCAAGACCGTTATGTGACGTACATCTCTAGGTATTAATAACACCAGCGTGCATAAGATCCTGCACTGAACTTTTAGCCGTTAAGAAGCTACGTTCACGTTGGGTACCACATAATTTGACAACCGCTCGAAAAAGGACTCGCATTGATTGGTGCCAAGACATGCACAAAGAATACAATGCCGGTGCTTCAAAGAACATTTATAAAGTCGTCACAGCTGATGAGTCTTGGTTCTATACCTATGAACCCGATAGTAAACAACAGTCGACTGCGTGGGTATTCTAAGATGAGCCGAAACCAACAAATTTGTTTGCGCTCGAAGTACATCATAACAAATGATCGCCTGTTTTTGTAGGTCAATTCCGAATGCTACACAATTATTTGTTTGCCAAAAGTTTTTGAAGAAATAAGGGAAACAAACCGAAAACGACAGATCATTCACTACCATGTCAATGCCAGCTCTCATATTTTGGAGATACCGCCTTTACAGTGGTAGCAATGCTTTTCGAATTGGTTCAAACGAATGCAAAAGTGCATTGATTTTCAAGGAGAATATTTTGAAAAGCAATAAAACTATTTTCAATAATAAATTTTTTTTGTTTGCTATTCCCGAAATATAAACGGCTATCCTCGTATAAGGTAAACTTCGGGCAATTTAAAAATCCTTTGTGGGAAGTCCACGCTGATTGTTCACTACAGGCCATAAGTAAGGAGACACTTATCATAAATAACAAAACACTTGTATTTTAGTCACATCCCCTAGACTTTTACCTGTTTTGGTGAGAATAATTGAAATAACAGTTGTAAATGTAATTCTGAGAAGGAATATTCGGATTATTATTATAAACTAGATAAATATATTTGTTTCTGAAAAATATTGTAAATCCTTTTAATAGTTTTATGGCGTCTATTTAATAAAAATATTTTATATACCCCAATAAATTTAATAGGGTTTACAACGCGATATTATTATAATGGTATTAGGAATTCATAGTAAACTATTTAGCAATTTAGAAATTAGTTTTCGTGCAGCATTTGTCCGAGTAAGTTGCAATACGAGTATTTGAGAACAGACGTAAAAGTAACTTATAAAAATGCCGAAAAGAAAGGAACTTAGCGCAGAAACTTGTAGTTCTATAATAACGCTACATGGTGCAAAAGTTAAATTTATCTTATCACGCGGTGCAAGGAACAGTGAAACGGTATTCACAAAGTGGATCATTACAACCAATAAAACGTTGCGGAAGGCCAAGGGTAACTACCAGACAAGAGGATTTGCCCCTAAAAATACTATCAAAACGAAATGGGCGCCTCACAGCTCCTCAGCTTCGAGCAGAGCTGAATGAAGGCCGTCGAAAGCCGGTGTCACTGAGTCCTGTAAAACGACGTTTGACAAAGGCGGGACTACATGGGCGTATTGCAGCTCGAAAACCATTATTGAATCCACGAAATCGTAAAAAACGGTTACAATGGGCCCAGGACCATCAACACTGGGACATGGAGATGTGGAAGCAGGTGTTATGGACAGATGAGTCAAAGTTCCAAGTGTTTGGTAGTAATCGACGAGTTTTCGTTCGAAGACAAGTGGGTGAAAGGATGTTACCCGAATGTGTAGTGCCAACTGTTAAACACGGGGGAGGTTCTGTACTTGTTTGGGGATCCTTTTCCTTTGATGGTGTCGGAGATTTGTACCGCATTGAAGGCATTTAAAAAAAAGAGGGGTACCTGAAGATTTTGGAGGAACATGCAATTCCGTCTGGATTAAGGTTAATTGGTGAAAGTTTTCACCTACAACAGGATAATGATCCCAAACACACTTCCCAACTTTGTAAAAACTATGTGAATCAAAAAGAGGAGGAAGGGGTGCTGATAAATATGATTTGGCCACCACAATCACCCGATCTCAACCCTATCGAATTACTGTGGGATGAATTAGATAGAAACGTGAGAGAAAGCTGTCCACAATCGCAGAAACAGCTTTGGGAGCAACTTACAAGGGTGTGAAATAATTTACCAATGGATACGCTCCAGAAACTTGTATCGCGGTTGCCTAATATTTATAAAGAAATCATTAAGCGCAGAGGTGGATACTTCGACGAAAGTCGAATATGATAAGAAATTCTACAGAATTTTTTGAAATTATTTTATTTTATAAGGAAAACTGTTCATTTGTCTCGTAGATATAGGTTTGTAGAAATATACGTTTTGCTTCACTAAGCGTGCATGTTTTTTTTAAATTTCATCTACTGATCCCTCACTTATGGCCTGTAGTGTACATCCATATTGAATATTTATTACTATTACTTTTATTTCTGTAATGTTTTCAATGCTTATCCCTATTTAGCCTCTTATTTAAATTGTACATGTCAAAATGGCTTGTAATCGCGTTGAATTTCCTTCAATTTTATAGCTTATTTGGGTCACCGAAGCAACATCTGTACACACACAAAGAAGTGTACGTACAATATATGGGCTTAATATACGACGCAAGGTACTCTGAAAATATTATAGTAATTCCACTAAAATGTAATGATAAAATACTTGTCATATACTGTTTCATGTCAACAAACATATGGAGCTTATCTATGAATATATTTTAAGTGTACTGTCAGTAATTTTTACATCCATAATCAAATTTACTTTTATCTCCCGGATGTTTTGAATTATACGTTAGAAATTTGCGCAAGTAATTGCAAAATAAAATAGATTAATTGATAATTATAGTGATTATTAGTATTGTATAGTACAACAGTAAGTAAAAGCAAAGAAGTGAGTAATTTTAACAAAAAAAAAAACGTTTTTCACTTAGTTTTAGCTTCTTTTAAAACAGGTTAGGTAATCAGTTAAGATTGATATAGTTATAACCCCTTTCCACATTAATTTTCGTATACTGTATACGTATTTCGACAACTACGTTGTCATCATCGAAAGATAATTAAACAGAGGTACACCTGCAAAACGCACACTTCGTTTGCGTTTTGACTTTCGACGATACAGATCGTGTACGGAAATTGTCTCGTGCGGGTTTTTGCCGTAGTTTTCCAGGTGCGACACAGCCAAAACCCACATTCCGTTTGCGTTTTGACTTTCGACAGTACAGATCGTGTACGGACTTTGTTTCGTACGGATTGTTACCATAGTTTTCCAAGTGCGACAGTGTTTAATTATCTGCTGATGATGACAACTTAGTTGTCGAAACACGTATACAGAATACGAAAATTAATGTGGAAAGGGGTTATATATCAACCTTAAGTGATTCAATTTTTAATGGAAATATAGATCGTAGTTTTATGACATTATTGCAATTGATACAGAAGAAAGCACCAGTGTGGATTGAAAAGTCCGTGGATTGCTAATAAAAATAAAAAAACGACGTGGAATTGCGTTTGTCTCTCTCTACAGTCCTCTGCCATCTCGATGCATTTACATCAAGACTACCTAAAATTTCTACAACTTATAGTTTTTAAGTTTTCAAAATTCCTAGGTTCGAATCCCAAACCATCCCAACTATTTGTAACACTTTTCCAGCTCCAACTCAAACCAGACTGTAATAGGTGGTCGATTCGTAGTGTTAGCTTTGTTATCATCAGATTCTAGCAGTAACAGACCTTCTATACTAGAACCCATAAACTTTCAAGACATGTTAAGGGTACTATTAATTTCATTTTATACGTTTTTCCTGAATTGACGCCATTAAAACTTTTAGTAAAACAAATCTTGGCTTTTAGCGATGCCCTAAACTCACTTTAAACTTAAAAAATGACTGCTTCTAGTCCAGATTTGTCTTGTTGCCATTTTTCTTCTTTATGAAAATTAATTTTGGGCTTCGTAGAACTCATTTAGAAAAACTTGGAATTGCCCAAAACACGTTTGCAATCATCCTAGAAGATGTTCTTGAAGAAAACTTACGCTAATGTTCAAATTCTTGATTTGGATATATACATTAACGTGGAGAAATGTGAAGACACCAATAGAGACTATTTTAAAATAAAATAAATGTGATTTTCATCAAGTATTGTTTCTTTTCTGTCGTATAAGTCCTATTATTTAAGCGGTTGTAGTAGAAGCCAATTACGCCAATGTATTTCAAAGTACATTACTAGTAGCTTTTAATGCTGCATCAAAGTTACTAAAATTAAAAATATTAACTAGTTGACGTTAATTTCCAAAAAGGATTATTATAACCTAGATTAATCTTTGTGTTACATTCCCTCTTTCTGAAAATCAGTTTTGATCTTCGTGAAATCTAATGGGTGTTTTTTAAGCTGCATGAGAACTATCGATATCGATAACTATGGTATGGTTTCACAGCTGATAATGTCAAACTGTGTTGATATTTCTGTTCGGTAAGGTTTGGCAAGTCATCATGAATTGTTTAACGCCAGAACAACGCTTCCAAATTGTGGAAATTTACTTTGAAAAACATAAATCTTTTCGCGAAGTTCATAGAGCACTTCGTCCATTTTACGGTCAACAGACTTGGTATTCTGTAACAATATAAAAGGGCTCTTAGAAAAAATGGGTTTGCCTGAATACACTCCAAATGATTGGCGCCTTTTTATTGACAGTTCAAAACGTAGTTTAAAATGTGTTCTTTTACATAACGGTAACAAATATGGCTCAATTCCTATTGGTCATTCTACTACCATGAAGGAAGAATATGAAACAATTGCATTAGTTTTAAGAAAAATCAAATACAAAGAACATCAGTGGGCAATTTGTGTCGATTTAAAAATGGTTAACTTCCTCCTTGGACAGCAGAGTGGTTATACAAAATATTCTTGTTTTTTGTGCCTTTGGGACAGCAGAGATAAAAATGAGCACTGGATTAAAAAAAATGGCCTTCAAGAGATGTCATGATTCAAGGAAAACAAAACGTGATCAACGAACCTTTGGTTGCAAGAGAAAAAATCTTACTTCCGCCCTTGCATATCAAGCTAGGCTTAATGAAGCAATTTGTGAAGGCTTTAAATCGAGATGGAAATTGTTTTGGGTATTTATCACGTAAATTTCCTGGCATTAGCACGGAAAAACTAAAAGCTGGTATATTTGATGGTCCTCAAATAAGGCAACTTGTTAAGGATCCACAATTCACCACATCAATGAACGAGACTGAATCTAACGCTTGGTGTTCATTTGTTCAAGTAGTACAAAATTTTCTTGGCAATCATAAAGCAGAGAATTACGTAGAATTAGTGGAAACTATGCTTTCAAATTTTAATATTCTCGGCTGTAATATGAGTATAAAAGTTCACTACCTCCACAGCCACCTAGATCGTTTTCCAGAAAACTTAGGTGATTGTAGTGAAGAACAGGGGGAAAGATTCCATCAGGATATTAAAACTATGGAAGATCGTTATCAAGGACGATGGGATAGCCACATGATGGCGGACTACTGCTGGAGCCTTCAGCGAGACTGCCCTAGTAAACTCCATTCTAGAAAGTCGTATAAAAGAAAATTTTTATGTGATTAGTGACTAATGTAATTATGTAAATTAAGTTTTTGCAATAAATACTTAAATCCATGTGTCTTTGTTTTTTTAACTGTCAATAGTAATATTATATATTATAACAGTTATAACGTAAAATATATACACAATTTTTTAACAAAATGTCAAAAACTAGATCTGGTAGACCAAATCTGAGAACTTTTTTACATTCTGCATCCAAAAATTACCCAGGAACAGTTAAAAAATCGCAGGCACCAAAATGTGTGTTGGCCTGTGTTATTAATGTATTTAACTCGTACCTTTTCTAAATTGGAGCTTAAAATTGACATTTTCCTCTTGTTTGAGACCTGTTCTATGCTGCAATGTATTTTCTTGTAAGTTTGCATATTCTCTTTCTAAACTAGCTACGTTGTTCTCCAGCAGACTGATAATCTTATCGGAATTATTCTTTTCAGAGTCCAAAGAATTTACTCGCATCTTTAAGTCGACAACCTGAACTTCTAAAGAATTGATTTCAACATCTTTGCTTTTCAACTTCCGTTCGACTTCATCTTTTTCGTGTATTAATCTTTTTAAATGTTCAGACATACAACCCAGATCGAGATTTTGTCTGACAACTTTTTTACATTCTGCATCCAAAAATTACCCAGGAACAGTTAAAGAATCGCGGGCACCAAAATGTGTGTTGGCCTGTGTAATTTTTTGTTCATTTAAATTATCAGTATACAATACAAGAATCGTTTGTATTTACTAATTTATTTTTCAAATTTATTTTTTGTTAGATATAATGAATTTCGGCTATAATGAACCACTTTTAGTGGCCAGTAGTAGTTCATTATAACCGGACACTACTGCATTTCAATTTTCTCTTACTTTTATTCACTCAAAAAAGCAAATTTTGAAATGTCTCTTCGTACTTATTACGTCCCAGAAAAAACGTCTTTTGGTTTCAATAAGATTTTTTAATGTGTTAAACACTTGCAACTGTTAACTTAATTAACATTAATGGAAAGAATTATTATTAAAAGCAAGTTATTGGAATTTTATTGACAATAACTGTATTGTTGGAATAAAAATGCTCGTTAAAATGCATTTCTATTACTAATCGAAAAAGACAGCGGGGTTACAATGTATAGATCACAAACGTTTAGTTTGTTTATGAAATGATAATGATATTCAAGAATATAAATTGACTTTTTAAGCTTTTGTCCTTTAGATTCGATTTATATGTACTGTTTTGTATGTATAAATATTTTATTATGTGTGAAATGAGTGTTAAAATACAAAATATTACTTCACTTTTTTCTAAATCGAATATTAAATAAACTCGACTTGGTTTATACCAGTTTATCGTTTGAATGTTTTAAATTTAACAGGAAAAAAGAACGACTCATCCAATAAATTTTATATTTATTTATTCTACCGAAAATACGAGGGTAGCCGTTTATATTTCGAGAATAGCAAACAAAAGAAAAAAATTTATTATTGCTTTTCAAAATATTCTACTTGAAAATCAATGCACTTTTGCATTCGTTTAAACCAATACGAAAAGGATTGCTGCCACTGTAAAGGCGTTATCTCCAAAATATGAGTTTTGAATGCCTCAACTGCCACTTCCGGCGTAGAAAACTGTTGACCACGAAGTTTATTCTTCACGTGTGGGAACAAAAAGAAATTATAGGGTGCTAAATCAGGACTGTACGCGCGCAAAAATTTGATTACGAGGGGTGTCCCAAATATTATAAAAAAGTTTCGCTTCATTTAAAGAAGGAACAGGTGCAACGCCAGATTAAAACAGTGCGAGGTCTGTAACAAGTATTAATAAGAATAAGTTTGATTTAAGATATAGAATAAAATATCACTTTCAAAAACAATTTTTTTCTGGATTTTATGTGGGCAAATTTAGATCTAACATTAATCAAATGCCTTTAAGTACGAGGGTAGTCCCAGAAGTACCAGACCTGTATACGAGGATAGTTTGACAAGTAGTGAGAATGACACATAGGTGGCGCTCTAATTGGTAAAACAAATGCAATATAATTTAGCTTGCGTATTTATATGCTTACATTCCGATATTTAGATAAATCAGTTGGTTAGTTTATTTTTGACAGCTGATTGAAAAAGAGGCAACACGTCGTTTTGTTAAAATGGAAAAAGCGGAGTATCGTGCGGTGATTAAATACTTCGTAATTAAGGGTATGAAAGCTACCGAAATAAAAGATGAGTTACGGGAAACATTAGGTGAATCTGCTCCATCATCCGCCACAATAAGTAGATAGGTAAATGAATTTAAACGTGGTAGAACAAGCTGTGTTGATGGAGCGCGCTCTGGAGCACCCAAAATCGTGACTTCTAAGGAAATGATTATAAAAATCCATATTATCACGCAAGATCGACGACTCAAAGTGAGAGAGATAGCAGACATGGTAAACATTTCAACAGAACGCGTGCACTACATTTTAACGAAAGAATTGGGCCTTTCCAAGCTTTCGGCAAGATGGGTGCCGCGATTGCTTATGACTGATCAAAAGTACACTCGTTTGCGCATTTTCAATGAGTGTTTGGACCTTTATAAGCGGAATCCAGTTGATTCTTGTAAGCGATTTGTTACTTGCGATGAAACTTGGATACACTACAGTACACCCGAAACTAAACAACAGTCGAAACAATGGTTAGAACGTGGTTCTGCACCTCCAAATAAAGCGAAAACCACTTTATCGGCAAACAAGGTGATGGCATCAATTTTTTGGGATTCAAAGGGCATTTTGCTCATTGATTACCTTCAGAAGGTGCCACAATAAACGGACAATATTATGCAGAACTTAAATGTTGAGATTCGTACTAAACGGCCAGGAATGGCAAAGAAAAAGATTCTGTTTCACCAAGACAACGCTCCCTCGCATACCAGCACAGTTGCGATGTCCAAAATCCACGAGTTGCATTTCCAATTAGTACCGCATGCGCCTTGTTCGCTGAATCTAGCCCTTTCCGAATTCCACCTTTTTCCAAAATTGAAAACGGCTCTAAGTGGAAAGAAATTTTCGTCTAACGACGAGCTTATCATCTTCGTAAATGAATACTTTGCAAACCTTCCGGAATCGCATTTTAGAGATGGCATAAGGGCATTGGAGCACCGTTGGAATAAATGTATTGCTCTTTTAGGGGAATATATTGAAAAATAAAAATTATTTTGTATTTAAAAAATTCGTTTTTCTTTTCCATTCTCACTACTTGTCAAAGTATCCTCGTAGATAGCAGTTGTTTGAAATCAATGACTATGTTAGAAAGTAACAACCTTATAGAACTTAAATTTAAAGTTTGACGATGCTACGTTGTTTACTATTTATGCGGCAGTCATCACATTTGAAACGACTAAGATTCCACAGGCCCTATATTCCTCAAAATTCAGGACTAAGCGATTTTAAACAATTCTAATTTCGCCTTGTTCACTGGATCTACTTCTATTGGATGAGCACCCTTTCCCACGCCTAAAAAATATTTTGCAGGGCAGAAATTTTCAACAGACAATATTAAAACTGCTGTAGATGTTTATTTTAACCAAACTGGGAGTTTTGAATTTTTTCAAGGTATAGAGGTTTTGCCTCATCGGTAATCTAAAAGTACCGATATGGTAATGAATGTTATATATTCTGATTCCATGGATTTTTCGGTACACCATATTTCTCAAAATGCCGAACTAAACAATTCTACACAATTCTAATTGCACCAAATAATACTCTAGTAACTATGTATTCTCGAAAAATAATTATTTAATTATTATATAACGTATAATACATAAAAAACGTAATTTTATCTTTAGTAATGGTAGTAAAAATAACAATAATAACAATTATTATTATTTTTATTAATATTAATATAACTGTCACTATACAAAATAAAATTTAAAAGCATGTTAGGAAATATCTTGTTACACTTTTCGAAATACATCGTGCCAAAGAAACTTCGCGTTAAGAAATATATTATATTATTATGTTGTACATACAGCCACAGTCCAAGACAAAAGTTTCAAGTGTTTAATTTAATATATAATCAGATGAATTTTAAAATTGATGTGCTTAACTAAATTAAGTAAATTAATTGGTGTCGCAAATATTCTAGAGAGATATGAATATGAATATTTTTTATTTTAACTTTTTATTATATTTTGTATTTAATATTAGGTGCGCAACTAAGTTCTAGCTGTTTTTCAAGAGATGGCTCCAGTAGTAAGTGCTGGTCGATTGTGACATAACCAAAACGTCATGAACCAAGCTTAGACATATGGTAAACAAATCGCTTTGACATATTAGTGATTTTGTTTCTGCGTCATATACTTTTGGCTATGTGAAAATGTCTGATTTTGTGCCAAATAATCGTCATTTGCGGGAAGTGTTGCTTTTCTTCTTTCATTCGAAGAAAACGGCGTCTGAAGCGCATCGAGAACTCCAAAAAGTTTACGGAGATGCTGCTCTAAGTGAAACAACGTGCCGTGATTGGTTCCGTCGCTTCAAAGACGGTGATTTCGATGTTGACGACCGTTCGCGTGAAGGGAGACCAAAAACCTTCGAAGACGCTGACTTGGACTCGATGAGGATCCGTGCCAAACGCAAAAAGAGCTTGTTTCAGCATTAGGAGTTACCCGCCAAGCCATTTCCCAGCGATTGCATGCGTCGGGAATGATTCAAAAACAAGGAACTTGGGTTCTTTATGATTTGAAGCCAAGGGACGTTGAGCGTCGTTTTTTCGCCTGTGAACAACTGCTCCAGCAGCAAAAAAGGAAGGGTTTTCTTCATCGCATCGTTACGGGTGATGAAAAATGGATTCATTACAGCAACCCCAAGAGAACAAAATCATGGGAACTGCCCGGTCATGCTTCTACGTCGTCGGTTCGGCCGAATATTCACGCTGCGAAGGTTTTGCTGTGTATTTGGTGGGACCAGGGCGGTGTTATTTATTAGGAGCTGTTGAAACCGAACGAGACCATCACTGGGGAACGGTATCGAACTCAATTAATGCGATTGAGCCGAGCACTGCGCGAAAAGCGACCACAACACGAGCAGAGGCACGAAAAAGTGATTCTACAGCATGACAACGCTCGGCTTCACGTTGCCAAACCCGTTAAAACCTACTTAGAAACGCTCAAATGGGAGGTCCTACCCCACCCGCCACATTCCCCAGATATTGCTCCGTCCAATTATTACTTGTTCCGTTCGATGGCACATGATCTGGCTAATCAGTAGTTCCGCTCATATGAAGACATCTCAAAATGGCTTGATTCGTGGATAGCCTCAAAAGACGAACACTTCTACCGTGACGGTATTCGAGCTCTGCCAGAAAGATGGAAAAAGTTGTCGCTAGCGATGGGCAGTATTTTGAATGATTCATTTGTAAACATTTTTTCACAATAAAGTTGCATTTTCATAAAAAAAAACAGCGAGAACTTAGTCGTGCACCTAATAATATATTCTGAGGTCGAACAGTTTTATCAGAAATTGTTATGGAATGTTAACCTATTCTAAAAAAATATCGAAAATTTGATTCGTATTAGATTGGCAAGTTTCCTGCTTCCCACAATCTAAATAATCCCATGTTCGATAATATTTAAATCTTGATTTTATGGTGGCCAAGCAACTTCTTGCTGCTCAACTTCATTTAAATAATTTTTTAACGATCCTAGCGAAATACTTCCGATTGTTATCGTGCTGTAAAATATAATTATTTCCAATTGTATTTTTATTGGTGTAGAATGTTGTGCTACATTAATTTTCCATTTAGGTTTGAATCGTGAAACCACAGATTTTATTTGTTGGAAATTCTCACAATAATAGGAAGTTGCTTTCAACCATGTTCCCCAACGTGTAGAAACTGGCTCTGGTGGCTCAGGAATACCGGGGAGCCGTCTGTGGAATTCTCGAATTCGTTTGGGAGATTTCAAAAACACTCGTTCGGTATTTAAAATTAATGCTTCCACCTCTGGATAACATTGTCGAATACTTTGTGCTACAAGGTGTAAAGCCTTTACTGTACACGTCACATGTAAAAGTCCCTCTCACTTATCTTCGAGAGAACGATCTACACTACACATTGTCGCTGCACCATCGCTCACAAACATCAATAGTTTGGCCAAATGAAATTCTTTTGCCAGCTAATACAATGGAAAATGTTGCTTTAACTGGATCTAGAACACACATTATAAAATCCAAAACAGAATGGTTTTGTTCGATCTGTCGTTTCGTCGGCACATAACTACAGTTGTTTATATTTTACTACAGCTTCGATCATGTTTTCGATGTCGTTACACGCAGTTGGCATATGGGTCTGTAATCTGTTTGGGGTGGTAGCTTCCAATTGGGATTGCTTTTATTCTAGAAGTCCTGGAATGGTTGCTTATCGAGTAGATGAAGTCTCAAATCACAGGTCGATTATCATCAGTAAATCAAACAAAAATTGCGTTTTTGGGGCACGTAAGATTTCTCATTTTGATGTTGTACCAAAACCATTATAATATAAATCGGGAAATTCATTAATAAACTTTCGTCAAACAATGGTCTCTTTTTTCTCTTACACGTGTCCGTCATACATAATAATTATACACTCCGTGCTAACTTATAATTCTACACCTCATCTGTTTTATTACATTACACTGATGTGAGCGCTGTGTACTCAGTACGAACCTAGCCCGTGGGAAAACATCCAAAAACTGGAAATAAACATTGATATGTTTCATTTAATAATGCATTTTCAACTCCTAGAACTATTATGATAGCAAAAATAGAATATTGAAACAATATTGTTAAAGAATTGAACTTTTTGCTGCAAGTGGTCATCTACAGCGATTGGTATTTTATTCCGTATGGTATCCATACTGTCATGTCCATAAGAACATTTTGGAAGCTGTGCAACGACAGTTTTTAAAATATCTTTCGTTTTGAGTTGATGGCTTTTATCCAGCACTGGGTATTGACCAGTTGGAACTGCTGCAACGGTTTGATGTCACCTCGCTAGAAGACAGACGCATTTCTAATCGTTTAATATTTTTATATAAATTTCTACATAATGACGTCGACTGCCCTTCCCTCCTTCAACAATTGAATTTTCACATTCCTCGATTGTCGGTTCGTTATCACGCTACATTTTCCTGTTCACCTTCTAGTACTAATGTAATATTAAAGTCGCCTCTACATGCAATGTGCAGTAATTTTAATAAAATATTTTGTGCAGGAGACATTCACAATGACTCCATGGGAGCATTATTCAGACTAGCAATTGAGGATAAGTAGGGGGAATTGCTAAGTTTTC
>JAVIWB010001022.1:0-189546 GCA_031893035.1 Dermolepida albohirtum | reverse complement strand
ACGTTACACCATACAAACAGTTTTGCAAAAAAGGGACAAAGTGGAAATTCTAGTATGGAGTGTGTGGCGCCATCCCCCCCAAAGATCTAATAATTTTTGATGGCGGTCAAACTTTTTTCATACCTTGATAGGAGCTCGAAAAATACAAGCGTCGAGTGAACAGACCTTGAAATTCATCACAGTGAGAAATCTTACTTTGTTAATTTTTTTTCTGTAAACAATTCTCTTCTCATGGCACAAATATCTAACTCACTGGCGTATCCTAGCCCATTGTGCGATCGTAACACATAAGTATTAATATAAACATCCTCAATCTTTTATGTCTAAAAGCGGATGACATTACTTTTTTTTTGTTATCAACCTTAGGGGAGCATCTTTAAGATTCAAATTACTAAAATCACAGAATTTTATAACCGTCTTTGGGCATTAACGTTCTTGTAGAGCACTATCACAGCAACTTTACACAACTTCCTAAGCCCGACCCCTTTTTCAGAAGTAATAAATGAAAATGTACATTTTATCATAATTTTTATGTTTTTGTAAGTTTTAAATCCCTATCAAATCGCTCAATTTTTTTTCTTGAGGTTAACACTGTGTGTTACATGGCATAGCATAAAGATAGATGCAAATGCCTCTAGCATCTACCAAAACAAAGCATCACGATTGACAAAAATGAGTAATGATTTTCTCCACATCCCAATACATGTGAAAGGAATAAAACGGTGAAATATCTAAAAGTACAAAGATATTTTTTAAATATATTTTCGACTTAATGTCCAACTGCTTAAACATATTATAATAATAATGAGGAAATTGATACATATTAGTTTTTGTAATAGCGGTGTTAAATGTCCCAAATATATCTTGAAACACTCTTAGATAAAAGGAAATGCGAACCTATTACACTATGCATAATTTTCTACATAAATTTTCCGTCTTGAAATTGTTTCTTTCAAGTAGAAGTGAAAATCAGTAGCGAAATAATACATTTTCTTGGTTAGTCTCTCTTTCATGATCACAATTGAACGTTACAATCCAATAAAGTAAAATAAACGGGGATTTTAGGAAGTGCCTTTGAATCTTGTCCAAGGGAATTTGTAGGATGTATAATATCATATATATGTAGACTAAACAAGTTATCAAACTCTTTTGTAACATGCATTATAAGACCAAGCATTCCTCTAGCAGATTTGCATAAGCTAGGGTGGCGTTGATTACTCCCGGCATAAATTTTTAAAGACTTCCTTGCAAGCGAAACCGAAAATGGAATAACAATGTAAAATACGTCATTTGTTAGAAAAATTAATCAAATATTGAAATCATCCAATAAGATTATATACAATATTAAAGCGTTCGCTCAGTATCTACCAATAAATATGGTAAGAACAACAAAAAATACATAATTTTTTCATACACTTCATTCTCTGTTGTAAGATATAAATTTGCAATGAATTTGGTAAATTCGGTGAAAAAAATTCTGTGACAATAGCCACCCACAAACGAGCGTTATCATGGTAAAGCTTCTACTTTGTTTTTAGCTCGGGTAATGTTTTAAAGATGTGATCCTTCATTAATCAATAGATATTTTCTTTATAATCATTACCAGTTAAAGTAGTACGAAGTGAGGCCCAACGCGTAAAGTAATGGCCTCATAATCATAAAATATTATGATCATAACTTTAGTAATAGATTTTTAGGCTCTATCTTTTCTTACACATTGCGTGTTCTGCAACTTCATCTCCTTATCATCACTCATGAAGAAATAGAATGCAGCAATAAAATTAATTAACCATTAATCAAAATGCAGGCGATCTGTGTAAGATCGAACAGAAGAAATAGCGCTAAATGTCAAAAATTGGATACTACAAAAATTATTGTTTAAAGGTTTATGTTATTGCTAATAAAGTTTCTATATTTTAAACAAGGAGCTTTGAAAATTTTGACGACAATTTGTGTATAAAGTGTGTTTACGACAAACTTCTAGATCAATTACGACGAGCAAAAACTTTTAAAAGAAGACATTTTCCAATTCAAAAATTTAACGACGTCGAAGAGGAATATCTTCACCTCTAAATAAAAATGTAACACAATTCTAATTACAATAGTTCGCTGGAATACTGAATAAGTTTATTCTGTATTTACCAAGGTCCCTTATGTCGAGAAACCAACTGAAAGTTACTTACTTAATCCTTCCTCTGCTAGCGTAAGGTGTCGAGGTGTATAAGGTTATTGATTTTCAAATTTCCTCCACTCATTTCTGTCACGGATCTGCCATGTCTTTCCTTTTCTTTGTAGAAGATTTTTAATATGGCTATTCCATGTTTTGTACGGTCTACTTCCTCAATTCTCATCAATTATTAGTGTTTTCCAAACTCTTCCCATTCTAACCTGTGTAGTATATGTATGAAACACTTCTTTTCTCAGCCTATTGTTTATTTCATTGTCTATGTCTACCATTACCTACTACCTGTATTTATCCGTTTATTCTACTTTCTTATTGTCTATAACTATATTTATTGGTACATCCACTTCTTCCTTTTTCTTTGTTATTTTCGTTATTTATGTGTTTAATTATTAATTAATCATTCATTTTATAGATTATATTATGATTGAGATCATGTATCTGGTATTACTGCTATATCGTCTCCAAATGTGCATATTTCTACGTTCATTGGATTCAATTTATTCCATCCTATTACATATTTTTTAATTTAGTTTTCGCTAATTAATTATTTATAAACAATGCTGGTTTCAATTTTCCACCCTGTCGTATTCCTTTTGTTGTTATGAATGTGTATGATAGTTGGTTTTGTATTCGTATTTGATTAGTGGTTCTTTTATACCGTGCATTCATTTTACCTCGCTACGAAAACTGTACCACATTATATTCGGGTCTAGCTGCCGAATACCGATCAGAATGTAAAGTGGTGGGGCGCGAGTCATTTGAATAACGACTATAATTGACTACTGATCGTACTAGCTGCAGCCACACTACTAATTTGACTATAGACGTATCGATATCGTATTAACGGTCATTCGTGGTTTGCATTTGGGAGAGTGTGTTACGGTAAGACCTTTAAATTTAAATATTTTTTTAATTATATTACTTTGATAATATATACATTGGAAGAAACAATTCAAATGATAACATGGTAGATCGTCCCTTTCCTGCATTAACAACAATATCCCTTTCCTGCATTAACAACAATATCATTAGTGGTTAAAAAGTTTAAATCAGAAGGTTGCATTTTGGGATGTAAATGTCATAAAATACGGAGAATAAATAACGATAAAGAAATGCAGGAAGTCATATATTATTACTATATCTAAAATATCAGAAGAGTCGCCTTTTCTCTGAAAGTTCCAATATTACTAATCTAAAATATCAGTAGCTATTAGCGTGGGTAAAGTTCATAAGATATTAAAGAAAAAATAAATACACATCCTATAGCAAATTTTTCATGTCCCTTTTTGTGAAACCTGCATTAACAACAACCGATATCATTTCCGTTGCACGGTAAACATAATCCGTCGAATCTTCGATATTGGTCTACTGAAAACGAGTATCGACAATTGAATACGAGGACACTGAAAAATTGAATGTTTGGGCTGCTAAATCAGAAGGTTTAAATGCATTATTGGAAACGATGTAGAACTATTAATGCCAATTTAGAGAACATGTTTCCAATGTTGGTTAATACCAGAATTGAGAATAAAATAACCCCCAAAGGGTTATAAAGAACATGCACCAAGGTCACCAGACTTAGCTCCTAATGACTTTTTTTTATGTGTTATATGGGCATCAAGACGAAAGGGCTAATAATTTGGAAGAATTACGGGTTAATATCGAACACCAATTCCAAATTATTAATCCTCTTGTACTGGCCAATGTTCGAAATGAATTTTGTAATAGATTAGGGTACTGTTTAGCGCATGCAGGAGGGACATTTGAGAATTTAATTAATTGAATTTATTTTCTGTATTTAAAAAGTATTTTACAAGTTTTGGCAAGTTATATTTATTTTCTGTTTTATTTTTTAAGTTACGTTATTTTATTTTTTAGCTTCTTTTAAGAGTTTTTTTTATTTTTAAACGTTTTATTAGAAAACGTTCAATGCGAAACTTATTGTAAAAATACCTAATTGTACAGTTAAAAGTAATTATAATTTATTAATTTTTGGACGTAAACAATTTGGACAGTCAGTGATAGACCTTCCGCCAAGTACTACGAACAACTACTTAATCTGTAATCTGTAGTCAGTCGTTGTTGCGATTCGACTGACCCGCGCCCCACCACTTTACATTCTGATCGGCATTCGGTATCTAGACCCGAATATAATATGATTCGGTGTTTGTAGCATTTTAATATGAAAGCACGGTATATAGTTTTGATTGCCTAAATTGTCTCTTCATCTATTTGTTTTCTTTTTAAGCTATTCCATATTGCGTCCCTTTTAATGGTATCGAACGCTATCTCTATATCTATTAAACTTAAGTATACTTGTTTATTCTACTTTATATTAGGTTGATGTATCAGTTCTCTGTGTTTTTCTTAAAGTCAAAGTTTATAAAATTTTTTTAATTATGGTCGATTAATTTTATTTTCCGAGTTTATTTGCATCCGATAAAGCGCTCGAAGAATTTGATTTTTGACAGAGTTGCCTCTTCAATATACATTTCGCAATCGCTGTTGTTTATATCTTTTCTTATTACTTTCCCATTTTCATACTCTTCCTCATTTCCATTGTTTAATTATGAATCTGTCGTTTCTTCATTCAATAATTCTCGAAAGGTTCACTCCATTTCTGCACTTTTCCAACTCTTTCTCCCAATTAACGCATTTTTATTTTTAATATAGAGTCTTCTTGGTTTTTGATATAATATAATTTTTACACCTCTGTACATAGTTTTTATACCTTTCTGTGTAAATATGGTGCTATTTTAACTTTGCTTCTACTTTTGCATAAATTTAAATTTCAGTTCGGAATTTTTTTATTGAATGCGACATTTGGAAAAAAAGATGGAAAAAATGTATAACTGTTAAAGGGAGTTTCGTAGAATGTTATTGTGATATATGTTTCTTTTATGGCTAAATGGATAATATAAAAATTTTCACTCGTACGTATATTGTCTTGACTTTTATATTTTATATTTCTCAAATATACAGACCGGTAAGCTCATCTTAAGATGTTTGGAATTGTTTGTGAATTTAATAGAAAATATAGTGAATATAAGCCCGCCACAAAACATTTTTATTTTTAAATCAAGTTATGATGCACTCATCGATCTTATAATGTTCTTGACCTTATGATCCTTTTTTTATTATAATCGTCATATTTTTATGACGATGATGATGCATTTATAAATACAAATGAATATAATTGATTGTTAAAGTGAAATTCCATTAAACTAAGAAATAAATAAAACACTTTGTCTAATCTTCACACTCTATTATATATTTACTACGTCTAGTTTCGTCTGTCGATCATTGTCGACCAAGTGCAATACAGGTTACAATCTCCTTTATAAATGAAATTGTAACATAAATTGCACTTGCTCGCAGTAAATGTAGATAAACGAAGTGTTTTATTTAATCCTTAATGTTTCACTTATTCCTTACAAACGAATATTCTATAAATTAATAATATTTTAGAATAATAATGAGTCCATACTGAACAATGCAAGGAATACAAGGACGAAATAAGAAATGGCAAAGTTGGAGATGGTAATGTTTGGGTATCATCTTTTCCAAAAGTAGTCATATTTCTTTATGTAAAAAAATTGCGATTATAGAGGAAATGGAACAATATTGCGAGAGCGCTTTCCTTTTATAGGGTATGATATATTGGGTTGGCAACTAAGTACTTTCGGTTTTTACTGATAGAGAGCGTTGCTTTATTTTTTGTATAACGTATGTTAGCGCTGTACTTTACCGTTTGTCGCCTGATACTAGTCACATTGACGTAACTTCAGAAACAAGTAGTGCGTGATTTTTATTAAAGCTATTAGTTGTGGGTTAATTTTAAATGGAGTGCAGAAACGAACATTTTCGACATATTTTACTATTTTATTTCCGTAAAGGAAAGAAAGCTGCTGCGGCTCACAAAAAGATATGTGAAGTTTATGGTGCTAATTGCTTAACAGAGCGCACGTGTCAGAATTGGTATAAAAAATTCCGTTCTGGAGATTTGTCCCTCAAAGATGAGCAACGTTCTGGTCGGCCTACTGAACTTGATGATGACCAAATCAAAGTCATAATTGAAGAGGATCGTCATATAACTGTTCGAGAGGTTGCGGAGAGGCTACATGTATCGCACACAACAATTGAAAAACATTTAAAATGTCTTGGGCTAGTTATGAAGCTTGATATTTGGGTACCTCACGAATTGAAAGAAATTCATTTAACACAAAGAATCAACTTTTACGATATGCACCTTAGACGAAATGAAGCCGACCCTTTCTTAAAAAATCATCACTGGTGATGAAAAATGGGTCCTGTACAGTAACATAGTTCGAAAACGATCATGGAGCAAACACGATAAACCAGCTCAAACCACATCGAAAGTTGAATTGCATCCAAAAAAGATCATGCTGTCAGTTTGGTGGGATTACAAAGGTGTTGTGTTTTTCGAGCTGCTTGATAATTCTGATGTTTACTATCAACAATTAATAAAACTGGATGAAGCAATCAAAGAAAAACGGCCAGAATTGTCAAATCGGAAAGGTGTAGTTTTCCACCAAGATAATGTAAGGCCTCACACATCTTTGGCAACTCGTGGGAAACTATTAGAGCTTGGCTTGGAAGTGATGCCACATCCCACATATAGCCCTGATCTAGCACCATCTGATTACCATTTATTTCGAAGTTTGCAGAATTCTTTGAATGGTAAAACTTTCACAAATGACGATGACCTTTACTCGCACCTGGTTCAGTTTTTTGCTGATATGGACCAGAAATTTTATGAGCGCGGAATCGTGCAGCTGAAAGAAAGATGGCAAAAGGTCATTGAGCAAAATGGAAAATATATAATTGATTAAAAACTATTCTTTGCTTAAAAAAAAGTGTTTTATTTTATACTACAAAACCGAAAGTACTTAGTTGCCAACCCAATAAAATATTAATTTTATTGAAAATGAGTAGTGTTTTCTTTAGATTTAATTGCGTGGTGGGCTTAAAGAATTATAAAAAAAACTACATACCGAATCTAATTGTCACGAATGTGTTCTGGATCCCACTAAATATCTCGACAATATGAATACTAGACTTTTTATAAAAACTCACTTGCCATGGAAATATCGCCCTATGCAAATTCAAAATCAAAGTAAGAATGCAATACAATTTATGTTATTGTGTTTACTTTTTGGTTCAAAATTATTCCTTGTTCTAACTTTTAAATCTTATTGCTTTTTAAAATTGCAAAATATCAACCATTTACTTTTGTTAAATGCAAGCTGTTCCCATGGCTTCAAATAATGCCAATATAAAAATTTGCAAGGTATTACTAAATTGAAAACAGTTACTATTTAGTCTGCAAATCCAAAATGAGATTCTGCATTTCATTTTATACTGTCTGTCACAGAGGAAACGAAATTTTTTTAAATAATAATTCTTAATGGCGCATCTATTAAAAGAAATATGCGTCGTCAGGTAGATCTTCCACCAATGTTATGTCAAAATATCATGACATTTGCATCATTATTAGCAGAGAAATTGCGCAAAAAGTAACTGTGTATTTGGCATTGGTCGAAAAATGAATTCTGAACAAAGAGCAAATATCAAGTTTTCTTTTAAGCTGTAAATAGTTTACTAAAACGTTTAATTTGATGAAACAAGTGTATTGTGATACGTGTTTATCATGTATGAGTGTGTATGAATGGTACAAACGGTTTGAATTACAGAACGATTTGCGACAATTAACTAACGTCATGAAACAACAAAGAAAAAAATTTATCAAGAACCTTAACCAGTATCGACGTGAAGTAAATGATTTTCTTATGAACATCATCACTGGGAATAAATCTTTGGTTAATCATTATGACTACAAAAACAAGTTACTATAAAACTTTAGGATAGGAAGAGAACGAGAAGAAAACGAACTTTTTATTGCGCAACATCAACGACAGACCGCATTGAAGCAAGGAAGCGATGAAGAGCTTGAAATTTACGATTATTTCGCACTCTCCATACAGTCCTGATTTAGCACCATTAAATTTCAGGTTGTTTCTAAAGTTGAAGGAGGTATTGAAATGTCAATGGGTTGCTCTTCGCATCTGAATCAAAAATAAACAAGAAAGATTCTTCGTAGGCGGAATTAAGAAATGCGTTCAGCGTTTGGAGAAATGTGTGGCACTAAATGGTGATTATGTAGAAAAATAATTATGTACATTGGTAGTGAAATAAATTTACTTCATTTTGAGACTGGCTTCATTATTTTGTCTTTGCTTATTTTTATTTTATTAAGTTGAAGACGCTATTTTACGTATTAAACCTAGTAGGACTTTTGTTTAATTGTTAAGTAGAAAACTGTGTATTTGGCATTGGTCGAAAAATGAATTTTGAACAAAGAGCAAATATCAAGTTCTCTTTTAAACGCTGTAAATCGTTTACTGAAACGTTTAATTTGATGAAACAAGTGTATTGTGATATGTGTTTATTACGTACGAGTGTGTATGAATGGTATAAACGGTTTAAAGACGGTAGTACGGACATAAACGACGACGAACATCTTGTGCAAAGAAATCTGTAGTTACGGAAAGTAACATCGAACTTCGTGAATTTATAAAAAATGTGCCGAAATACTCCTTGTGATACGTGAGAATATTTTCAAAGATACAATTCATCGCATTTTGACACAACATTTGAGACTGAGAAAGATTTGTCCAAGGTTTGTACCACACAAGCTAACCGAATTCAACATTGTACAAACATGATTAAAGACTCAAAAAAGGACGAAAACTTCAGGTATTCTATTGTAACTGGCGATGGGACGTATTGTTTGCAATGTGATTCAGAGACCAAGCGTCAAAGCTCTGAATAGAAGCACCCAAGCGTACCAAACAAATATCGTGTGCGGAATTTGTTTCGTATCGGTATTTTGCGGTAGTTTTCCAGGTGCGATACTGTTTAATTATCTGCTGATGATGACAACTTAGTTGTCGAAGCACGTATACAGAACACGAAAATTAAATGTGGAAAGAGGTTATATACAATATTAACCTTCAGTGATTAAATTAAACAATCACAGTCTACAGCAAAATTACTATCAATAATAGTGTAAGTAATAACTTATACAACGCCAATTCATATACTTATCTTTTCAATATTTACTTGTTATTATAAATATGTAAGTATATTTAATACTATATTCTTATCACTAGTTTTCAATTCTAATCACTCTCCTTATGTAATAATGAATATCGTAATTCTTTTATCTAAATTTCTTAAATACTATTACATTATAATATATACTTGCATACATTGCTAAGATATATATCAATAATGTAAGTAAAAAACTTATACAACGCTAATTTATATATCTTTTGAAGATTTGCTTGTAATTATAAATGTTGTTTATTATATTAATTCTTTCTCTTATTAAATTTAAGAAAATGTTTATTTTAAATAAAAATTTAGACACTGTTGTTCATGTTCATTTATTAAAAACTTATATTAAAGTTTATCTTCTTTACAATTTATTGGGTCTGGGAAAAAGTTCGTGGCGTTTTTTCAGTAAAATTCAACTGGTCCCCGCATGGCGCGTGGACGAATTCATTTAAACCGAATATGCTCCATTATTATCGACAATGTTTCGCCATTTTTTTGGTAGATCCATGATCCCATCGGTGAAAAACTTCTGTGGTTTCTGGTCGAAAAACTGAATCAAGTAGTTTTCACAGGCTTCTTTTGAAACCAACTTAATTCCATTGAGAGAGTTCTGCAGAGATCGAAACAGATGATAGTCAGAGGGTGCTATATCCGGACTGTAAGGTGGGTGCATCAAAACTTCCCAACCAAACTCTCTCAATTTTTGACGGGTCATCAAAGAAGTGTGTGGTCGGGCGTTGTCATGATGGAAGACAACACCTTTCCTATTAATCAATTCGGGCCGTTTTCTTTCAATCGCCTGGCGTAATCTCTCTAGTTGTGCACAGTAGAGTTGAGAATCAATCGTCTGACCAGTTGGAAGTAGCTCGTAGTGGACGATTCCCCTCCAGTCCCACCATACACACAGCATCACTTTTTTTGGCGTCAATGTTGGCTTAGCGAACGCTTGTGACGGCTCACCATCCTTTATCCACGATCTTTTACGCTTCCGATTATCGTACGTAATCCATTTTTCATCTCCGGTTATTAAACGTTTCAGAAACGGCTCGATTTCATTCCGTTTCAGCAGAGCATCGCAGATGTTAATTCGGTCAATCATGTTTTACACGCTCAACTCATGAGGAACCCATACGTCAAGCTTTTTTTTGTAACCAGCTTTGTGTAAATGGTTCAAAACAGTTTTGTGGTCAATGCCTAGCTCCATGCCAATATCGACACTGCTGATATGCTTATCTTGTTGGACTTTTTCAAGAATTTCATCAGATTTTTCAGTGATTGGACGACCGGAGCGTGACTCATCTTTCACATTGAAATTTCCAGAACGAAAGCGAGCGAACCATTTCCGCGCAACAGATTTCGATAAAGTACCTTCACCGTACACAGCACAAATTTTATCACAAGCCTGCGCAGCGTTCTTCCCCTTATCATAATAATATTGCAGAATATAGCGAAATTTCTCATTATTCTTCTCCATTTTCAAGTGCGAATAACTTTCCAACCACTGCACCGATTACAATGTTTCTACGCTCAAACTAACGTTCGGAAGGTCATCTAAAAAACGAGCCGTCGGTGGTGTCGCTGTGACTTGTTGTTCTTCAGTTATCGGCAACCAATGCCATCTATCGGGAAAAACGCCACGAACTTTTTCCCAGACCCAATATATGTAAAACTAATCAAGCTTTTATATAAGAAAATATATTGGGTTGGCAACTAAGTACTTAGTTGCCAAAGATGTGTGAGGCCTTGCATTATCTTGGTGGAAAACTACACCTTTCCGATTTGACAATTCTGGCCGTTTTTCTTTGATTGCCTCATCCAGTTTTATTAATTGTTAACAGTAAACATCAGAATTGATCGTTTGGTTCCTTGGAAGCAGCTCAAAAAACACAATACCTTTGTAATCCCACCAAACTGACAGCATGATCTTTTTTGGATGCAATTCAGCTTTCGATGTGGTTTGAGCTGGTTTATCGTATTTGCTCCATGATCGTTTTCGAACTATGTTACTGTACAGGACCCATTTTTCATCACCAGTGGTGATTTTTTTTAAGAAAGGGTCGGTTTCATTTCGTTTAAGGTGCATATCGCAAAAGTTGATTCTTTGTGTTAAATGAATTTCTTTCAATTCGTGAGGTACACAAATATCAAGCTTCTTGACTAGCCCAAGACATTTAAAATGTTTTTCAATTGTTGTGTGCGATACATGTAGCCTCTCCGCAACCTCTCGAACAGTTATATGACGATCCTCTTCAATTATGACATTGATTTGGTCATCATCAACTTCAGTAGGCCGACTAGAACGTTACTCATCTTTGAGGAAAAAATCTCCAGAACGGAATTTGTTATACCAATTCTGACACGTGTGCTCTGTTAAGCAATTAGCACCATAAACTTCACATATCTTTTTGTGAGCCGCAGCAGCTTTCTTTCCTTTACGGAAATAAAATAGTAAAATATGTCGAAAATGTTCGTTTCTGCACTCCATTTAAAATTACCCCACAACAAATAGCTTTAATAAAAATCACGCACTACTTGCTTCTGAAGTTACGTCAATGTGACTAGTATCACGCGACAAACGGTAAAGTACAGCACTAACATACGTTATACAAAAAATTAAGCAACGCTCTCTATCAGTAAAAACCGAAAGTACTTAGTTGCTAACCCAATAATGCAATTCGATGTTTAATAAAGATCTAGTCTATTAATAGAGACAGAAATTTAGGTTCTCGTAATATTCCCTGCAGATACTTCTGATTAATTAGTACATGTTTTTTAGAAAAGTAAGTTATCTAAACTTAAGACTTATATCGTCCAAAATATTGCTAAGCGCGTTGTTAAAAATCTGTACATGTAATTAACATAAAGAATTTGTAAACACTAATGTCTTTTTATAAGGAGACATATAATTGTTCAAAACTTTTTCTGTTAGAATATAAGCTGTAATTTAAACCACAACTTAAGTTCTGCATTCTTAGAAGAAAAAAGAAATCGAAAGATGAACTTCCACTTACAATTCATAAAGTAATTGAATATAATTGAAGATAATTCAAATCACTTAACTATCACGTAACCAAAAACATAGTAATCGAACCTACCACGGGTTTTGGAAAAATGATAATCACATGTTACAAACGTGATATCAACAATGAATTGTGTTTTTTGCACGTGTTGTGATAGTAATTTCATTTTATCTTACTTGTGACATTTATTTAGGCTATTTGCAATGTAAAAGATAAAATCTATATAAAGAAATGACAAAAACCAAAAAAAAGATTGATAACAAGATTTACGTTGATATTAATATGAAGCACAGAAAAAATTTCATAAATCATTCATATAAAACCTAAATAACATGGTATCCGCTATATATACGAGGATAGTTTGACAAGTAGTGAGAATGACACATGGGTGGCGCTCTAATTGGTAAAACAAATGCACTGTAATTTAGGCTGTCTATTTATATGTTTACATTCCAATATTTAGATAAATCGGTTGATTAGTTTATTTTTGACAGCTGATTGAAAACGAAGCAACACGTCGTTTTGTTAAAATGGAAAAAGCAGAGTATCGTGCGGTGATTAAATACTTCGTAATTAAGGGTATGAAAGCTACCGAAATAAAAGATGAGTTACGGGAAACATTAGGTGAATCTGCTCCATCATCCGCCACAATAAGTAGATAGGTAAATGAATTTAAACGTGGTAGGAAAAGCTGTGTTGATGAAGCGCCCTCTGGAGCACCCAAAATCGTAACTTCTAAGGAAATGATTATAAAAATCCATAATATTATTACGCAAGATCGACGACTCAAACTGAGAGAGATAGCACACATGGCAAACATTTCAACAGAACGCGTACACCACATTTTAACGAAAGAATTGGCCCTTTCCAAGCTTTCGGCAAGATGGGTGCCGTGATTGCTTACGACTGATCAAAAGTTCACTCGTTCGCGCATTTCCAATGAGTGTTTGGACCTTTATAAGCGGAATCCGGTTGATTTTTGTAGGCGATTTGTTACTTGCGATGAAACTTGGATACACTACAGTACACCCGAAACTAAACAACAGTCGAAACAATGGTTAGAACGTGATTCTGCACCTTCAAAGAAAGCGAAAACCACTTTATCGGCAAACAAGGTGATGCCATCAATTTTTTGGGATTCGAAGGGCATTTTCCTCATTGATTTCCTTCAAAGAGATGCCACGATAAACGGACAATATTATGCAGAACTTCTACAGAAACTAAATGTTGAGATTCGTGCTAAACAGCCCGGAATGGCAAAGACAAAAATTCTGTTTCATCAAGACAACGCTTTCTCGCACACCAGCACAGTTGCGATGTCCAAAATCCACGAATTGCATTTCCAATTAGTACCGCATGCGCCTTATTCGCCGGATCTAGACCCTTCCGACTTACACCTTTTTCCAAAATTGAAAACGGCACTAGGTGGAAAGAGTCTATCATCTTCACAAATGAGTATTTTGCAAGCCTTTTTTGTAAAACTTTTTTTTGTAAACACTAATGTCTTTTTATAAGGAGACATATAATTGTTCAAAATTCTTAAAAGAAAAAAAATCGAAAGATGAACTTCCATTTACAATTCATAAGATAATTGAAGATAATTCAAATCACTTAACTATTACCAAAAACATAGTAATCGAACCTACCACAGGTATTGGAAAAATGATAATCACATGTTACAAACGTGATATCAACAATGAATTGTGTTTTTGCACGTGTTGTGACAGTAATTTCATTTTATCTTACTTGTGACATTTATTTGGGCTATTTGTAATGTAAAAGATAAAATCTATATAAAAAAATGAAACAAGATTTACGTTGATATTAATATGAAGCATAGAAAAAATATGTAAATCATTCATGTAAAACCTAAATAACATGGTATCCGCTATATACACATACAGGCCATTTAAATGCTCATAAATATTTTTACGTTGTTTTGCAATTTTTCACTTTACTATATATCCAAGGGCTACATAATGCCACATTCCCGAAAGACAATGGCTGTCCTCATTTTGCAGTTGTTATGTCATGATTCCTGCAAGGGATTAACATCAATATTTACATCGCCCATAGAACATGTCTTAGAAGTGATAACTCGAAGGATTGGTATGCTTCCTAACTCATCAATAAACTTACAACAATTATGTGGTACCCTACAAATTACTTGGAATGAGCTTCCACAGGAGTCCATGAACATCATATTACGTGTAGCAGCACGCCAGGTGAATAGCAGAATATATTCATTTACATGAAGCAGCAATTCATTAATAAATTTTCTCTATAAAGGGTACGAATCTTTTAATAAAAATTTAATCATTTATTTCTTAACAAAGTAAATACTTGTACAAAATTTATGTGATTTAAAAATATATACTTCTACTGGGTGATTTATTTTTATTGTCACATAGTATATAACAAAGCCATAATACCCTACAAGTTACTTGGAATGAACTTCCGCAGGAGTCCATGAATATCTTATTACGTGTAGTACAGTACATGCTTTTTAGAAAAGTAAAATATCTAAATATGATACTGACAAATAGACAAATGTTTGTATACAAACAGTCTTTCCCTGAATTCAAAAATACGTACTTAAATCATCGAAAATATTGCTAAGCACACTGTCTGAACCAAATTTGAAAATGTTTGCATCAAATTAACATAGTAAAGAATTTGTAAACATTGTATAAACATTGTTATAAGAAGGCATGTAATTGTACAAAAGTTTTTCTTTTAGAATATAAGTTGTAGTTTAAACTACAATTTGAATTCTGCTTCTGAGGAAAAGGAAATTGTAAGACGAACTTTCACAATTCATAAAGTAATTTAATATTCAATAGATAGTCGATATCACTTAACTATTGTGTAACTGAGAACGTCGATCTTGATACTTAAGTTTTGGAGAAATTGTCATCACACGATATAAACATGATATCAACAATAAATTGTGTTTTTTACACGTGCTGTTATAGTAGTAACCTCGTCTTTAACATACTTTACATACATCTGCTATTTATAACATAAAAGATAAAATCTATGTAAAAGAATGACAGAATACAAAAAAAGAATTGATAACAAAATTTACGGTTATATTACGGCTATATTAATACATATAATAAAATTCGTAAACATGCCCGTATCATTCATATAGAACTTGATAATAACCTATGTATGTACATACATATGTGTTATATACAGTTAGTCACAAAAGTGTTAGTCCACGCCGTGAATGTTGAATATCTCAAATGTGAATATTAGGTTGCGGTAAAACATACTTACATTCATTGAGCAATGTGAAAAAAACTCTAAAAGCCGCTAACAACAATATGAAAATTGTCATTATTTATTAGGTGTGCAACTAAGTTCTCGCTGTTTTTTTGATGAAAATGCAACTTTATTGTGAAAAAATGTTTACAAATGAATCATTCAAAATATTGCCCATCGCTAGCGACAACTTTTTCCCATCTTTCTGGCAGAGCTCGAATACTGTCACGGTAGAAGTGTTAGTCTTTTGAGGCTATCCACGAATCAAGCCATTTTGAGATGTCTCCATATGAGCGGAACTGCTGATTAGCCAGACCATGTACCATCGAACGGAGCAAGTAATAATCGAACGGCGCAATATCTGGGGCATATGGCGGGTGGGATAGGACCTCCCACTTGAGCATTTCTAAGTAGGTTTTAACGGGTTTGGCAACGTGAGGCCGGGCGTTGTCATGCTGTAGAATCACTTTTTCGTACCTCTGCTCGTATTGCGGCCGCTTTTCGCGCAGTGCTCGGCTCAATCGCATCAATTGAGTTCGATACCGTTCCCCAGTGATGGTTTCGTTCGGTTTCAACAGCTCATAATAAATAACACCGTCCTGGTCCCACCAAATAGACAGCAAAACCTTCGCAGTGTGAATATTCGGCCGAACCGACGATGTAGGAGCATGACCGGGCAGTTCCCATGATATTGTTCTCTTTGGGTTGCTGTAATGAATCCATTTTTCATCACGTAACGATGCGATGAAGAAAACCCTTCCTTTTTTGCCACTGGAGCGAAAAAACGACGTTCAACGTCTCTTGGCTTCAAATCATAAGGAACCCAAGTTCCTTGTTTTTGAATCATTTTCAATGCATGCAATCGCTGGAAAATGGCTTGGCGGGTAACTCCTAATGCGTTTGGCACGGATCCTCATCGAGCAATGCCTCCAATTCAGCGTCTTCGAAGGTTTTTGGTCTTCCTTCACGCGAACGGTCGTCAACATCGAAATCACCGTCCTTGAAGCGACGGAACCAATCACGGCTCGTTGTTTCACTTAGAGCAGCATCTCCGTAAACTTTTTGGAGTTCTCGATGCGCTTCAGCCGCCGTTTTCTTCGAATGAAAGAAAAAAAGCAATATTTCCCGCAAATGACGATTATTTGGCACAAAATCAGACATTTTTCACACAACCAAAAGTATATGAAGCAAAAACAAAATCACTAATGTGTCAAAGCGGTTTGTTAACCATATGTCTAAGCTTGGTTCATGACGTTTACTACTGGAGCCATCTCTTGAAAAACAGCGAGAACTTACTTGCGCACCTAATACAACTACAAAAGAATTTGCTTCGATCAAATGTCGTACACTTCATTTCTGTAAGATATTTTTCCATTGCAATCCATAAATTTAGAATGAATTTGGTAAATCCTCTGCATATAGTATCATAATTGTGTTCTGCAAAGCAGATTTAAAAAAATATTCAAAATATCCCGAGCTGTTGAAATTGTACCGATAAATAGACGTCCAAAGATACCAAAAGAGCGCGATCAGAAAATTGTTATAAGTACAATGAGTTAAATTCAGGGCTAAGTGCACTGAGGATAGCCGTACAGATTGAATTTACTCCTGGAAAGAAAGCATAATAAGGAAACATAGAGAGAATTTCAATCTGAAGTGGAATAGTATCAAGTAAAAGATCTTCCATTAAGCGTCCTTAATAATTACCTATTGTAAAGCATTACGTAAAAAGAAATTGTTTGGCAATTAGTCATTAGCTAGGAAAGAGTCCAGTATATTGTTCAGATTTTGAATTACAGAACAATACGCACTAGATGAGTCCTGCGGCAATTAACTAACGTCAAGAAGAAACAAAGGAAAAACATTTGTCAAGGACCTTATCCATCGCCGTGAAGTAAATGATTTTCTTATGAACATCATCACTGGGAATGAATCTTTAGTTCATCATTATGGCTACAAAAACAAGTTACTTCTGCTTTTCTTACTTTCTTACCATTTCTTAAGGAACTAACTTTTGAAAACTCTATGTACATCAGTTTTACTGAGCTTTTTTGGACGTCCACTTGTTGGTCTATTACTTACATTGCCGGTATCAGTCATTCTTTTTATTGTTTGTTGCACGGCATATCGGAAACATTTCACTATCTGGTATTATCACTTGACTATAACCCTTTTGGTGTAAAACAATAATTTTATTTCTGTCTAGTAAAGATATTCTAGGCATTTTCTATCTGCTATAACAATTTATGGCTCACAATTTTTTCTTAAAATGAAAATTTCACTTCTATTATTGTGGAACCGCTCTGTATCATTTCTAGCACTGAATTAGGAACAAAATCTTATAGATAAATAACTCTCCCTTGAAATTTTATTGCAGAATATTGTGGTGTAATAAAATTTATTACTTTAATCCTCTTATCAGGCGATCGTTCTCACCCCTACGCGGAAGTATGATGTTATAAATTTGGAAATTTCCAGTGATTATATTTCTACCAATAAGTGAATCGTTCTTGGAAAGGTGTATTAAGTATTATAAATTAAATTAACCCAATAATTATTAATAAAAACGTTTTAGTAAATAAGTTTTGGAAGATATTGTTAGGTGCCTCTTTGTTTTGTACAGTACTGTATGTATTAAACCTAGTAAGACTTTTGTTTAATTGTTAAGTAGAAAACTTTTTTAGTTGTCCTCGTAGATATTGGAAGTATTTGGCTTTAAAAGTCTTCTGGCAGACATAATGTTTTAAGTTCATTGCTTAATTATGGTTACGTCAATTAACAGAACAGAACTAAAATAAGTCTCCCTATGAAAACCTTCTGACCAAGCAGCCTTTTCTAACATAATAATAAATACTTATTGTTGTTTCCACAGGGTTGTCATATAAGAGTTGTCACAAAGGAGTGTGAAAGCAATCATACTTCCATTAATATAAAATCGACTGTAGTTTTACAACTACTTTCCTAAACTTTGTTAGTTGTTTCTATCACGACTTAATATACATTCAACGACACATTGTTGACGTTATTTAAAAACGTTAATTGATATGAGCATTATTTTTAATATGGGATCACAAGACACCGGCACACCTTTGATAATAATCCAATTTTTTAACTCGTATTGCTAACTTAATCAATTATTTTCAATCATATACGAGTTCATAAAAGTTTTAAAACATATTTGTTTTTCATTGATTTAAAATATTTACAGTCGCAACTAGTTTTACACAAATATTTTCGATTTCGTAACATACATATTCTGCATATCTTCGTCTTATAACTGCTTATCTGTAATTATATAAATTTTTAAATTAACCGTTGTAATTAGTAAGAGTTTCCCATAATCACTTGTCGAGATTTATCTTGTATATTTTGAATATCTTAAACTTCAAAGTCAATACAATTCTGATAAAATTTTCCATAAATAAGTACACTCAATAATAACTATCAGAATCAGTTTTAAAAGTGTTCACGATGGCTAATGACCTGGATCAAATACTAAAAGACAAGTTCGTGAATGATCTTCGTCAGGAATACGAATGGTTTGACGGTATTTTTATGCTCAAATCGTTCATAGACTACAGGGATGAAATAAAAAATTTCGAAGTAAGAGACGACGATGTTTTTGTTTCATCATTTCCTAAAGCAGGTACATTTCAACACGTGAGGAAATTATCGCATTTCCGATGTGTTTGCTTGAATTTTAGGTACTACTTGGACACAAGAAATGGTGTGGTTAATTGCTAACGACTTGGATTATGAAGGTGCCAAAGCAATTTTACCGGAACGCTTTCCATTTTTAGAGTATGATCTTAAATATTTATTTGATTAAAAATTAATATCATGCCCTTTAGTTTGAATTGTTGTCTGGACTTTAAGAATTATAAAAAACTACATCCTGAATTTAAGTGCAATAAAAGCATGCTTGATCCTATCAAGTGTATAGACACTATGAAAAATAGACGTTTCATAAAAACACATTTGCCATGGAAATTTTTACCTTTGGAAATTCAAAATCAAAGTAAAAATGCAAAGGTAAGTTTGCTTAAAACGAGTTACAATTAACATTACTATGATTTTTAAAATGATTAATTATGATCCAGTTTTCTAAAACTGTTTGGAATTTACACCATGGGTCAATTATATCCACAAATTTGTATTTTTTTCAAGATCCCTATACTGGTAGATATAATGCATTCAGTCAATATGCAGTTACCGTGTTTAGTCGCCTATTAGTAATGCACCTGGCGTGTTTACCAAATATTTAAATAATTTTTATTTCAATATATTTATGTAAGTTATCTAGCCCAGGACCATTTGCAATTTTTTCATTGAGATAAAATAATTTGACATTTTTTAGGTGTTTTCCCTATGCATCACTTTTATTTAACTAATTATTTGTTAACTCAACTTATGAAAAATTACATTCAAGAATTTGTTGAATTAAGAAATTCGTTTTTCCCAAGGTATATATTACTTTACAGATATTATCATGAAGTTGAATTTGATGGAGCCTGTGGTTGATTAACTTAATCACTAAGGTTGATATATAACCCCTTTCCACATTAACTTTTGTAATTCTGTATACGCATTTCGACAACTAAGTTGTCATCATCAACAGATAATTGCAAAGTGTCGCACCTGGTAAACCACGGCGAAAAATACCTTTACGAAAACAAACTCCGTACGCGATCCGCACCGTTGAGAACCAATATGTACAGCGTACATATTGGTTCTCAATTGCCGACTGGCATACAACCATTTGTTTGACGCAAGTCATCGCTGAGTTTCGAAAAACAAACCCCAAACGACAAATCATCCTCTACCAAGACAATGCAAGTTCGCATACAGTACGCAAGACAATCGAATTTTTAACCCAACAAAACGTCGAATTGTTAGACCAACCTCGATGCAGTCCAGACCTAAGTCCCAACAATTTCTTTACTTTTCCGAAAATCAAGAACGAACTGCGTGGTCCAAGGTTCCAGTCATCAGAATGAGCAGTCGATGCCTTCAAAGACGCAATTTTGACTGTACTAACACGCGAGTGGAACAACTACTTCCGGAGTTAGTTCGAGTGCATGCAAAAGTGCATTAATCTTCGTGGAGAATACTTCGAAAAACAATGAAGTCTTTAAAAGCAATCTACTGTTTTATTACGGTTTTATACGCAAAACTTGAAAGGCAACCCACGTATAATGTTTTGTAACTATTATTCTGACTCTATTGAGGGTGTCTAATTCTGTATCTGATCACTTTCAGTCCGAATGGGATTGTATATATGTATATTAACTACTTTAATTTTCTTTTTTGCCTTCATTATTACTATTATAATTTTGAAATTATTTTTGTACTTAGAATACTCTATTCGAATAAGTTTGAATTGCATATCTAATTTGTAATTAATAATAAAATGTAATCTATTTTCGTATAACTAAAAATGTACGAGTACTTGAATGAAAATGATTTGCTATTTACAATGTAAACAAATTGTTTCAGATAACAAACGTCAAATTATAATAATGTTGCGTATTTAAACAGTAACTAGAACAAAATAACGTTTTATGTTTCAGATATCATTAAAGAACATTGAACCTTCAATAACTTTGAGATTAATAAATTGCTAATAATGTAGCACAGGTCGCAGGTCATTATGTGGATAAACTCTTTTTGAAAAAATAGCAAATTCTTTAGAAACATTGTAAATATTAGATCAATGGTGCTTTACTTTTAAACAATTACAATTTATTATGTCCATTTAAAATTCATATGTAATATGGAAATATTTGCTGTGTCAAGTAAAAGGCATGGTAAAATACGAGGATAGTTTGACAAGTAGTGAGAATGGAAAAGAAAAACGAATTTTTAAATACAAAATAATTTTTATTTTTCAATATATTCTCCTAAAAGAGCAATGCATTTACTCAAACGGTGCTCCAATGCGCTTATGCCATCTCTAAAATGCAACTCGTGGATTTTGGACATCGCAACTGTGCTGGTATGCGAGGGATCGTTGTTTTGGTGAAACAGAATCTTTTTCTTTGCCATTCCTGGCCGTTTAGCACGAATCTCAACATTTAATTTTTGTAGAAGGTCTGCATAATATTGTCCGTTTATTGTGGCACATTTCTAAAGGTAATCAATGAGCAAAATGCCCTTTGAATACCAAAAAATTGCTGCCATCGCCTTGTTTGCTGATAAAGTGGTTTTTGCTTTCTTTGAAAGTGCAGAACCACGTTCTAACCATTGTTTCGACTGTTGTTTAGTTTCGGGTGTACTGTAGTGTATCCAAGTTTCATCGCAAGTAACAAATCGCCTACAAAAGTCAACCGGATTCCGCTTATAAAGGTCCAAACACTCATTGGAAATGCGCAAACGAGTGAACTTTTGATCGGTCGTAAGCAGTCGCGGCACCCATCTTGCCGAAAGCTTGGAAAAGCCCAATTCTTTCGTTAAAATGTGGTGTACGCGTTCTGTTGAAATGTTTACCATGTCTGGTATCTCTCTCACTTTGACTCGTCGATCTTGCGTAATAATATTATGGATTTTTATAATCATTTCCTTAGAAGTTACGATTTTGGGTGCTCCAGAGCACGCTTCATCAGCAGAGCTTGTTCTACCACGTTTAAATTCATTTACCCATCTACTTATTGTGGCGGATGATGGAGCAGATTCACCTAATGTTTCCCGTAACTCGTCTGTTATTTCGGTAGCTTTCATACCCTTAATTACGAAGTATTTAATCACCGCACGATACTCTGCTTTTTCCATTTTAACAAAACGACGTGTTGCTTCTTTTTCAATCAGCTGTCAAAAATAAACTAATCAACCGATTTATCTAAATATCGGAATGTAAACATATAAATAGGCAACCTAAATTACAGTGTATTTGTTTTACCAATATTTTTTTTTACCTATGTGTCATTCTCACTACTTGTCAAACTATCCTCGTAGATGATAAGAAAGAAACTTGTCCGACTATCCAGTCAACCTTATGCACCTAAAGAGAATGTATAGTGTTTGATTATTTTTTTAAGAGCTCTCTTAAAGACGAATTCAACTATACTAATTTTGAAAAATTTGACAAATTCAAAAAAATTTAGCATGATTCCACATAATTTCTAATATCTTTAAACACACAAGAGCTACGAAAACTAATTTTTATACTTTAATTTCGCCCATCACAGATATCAACTTAGGTGGGGTGGAGAGGAGGGGGTCATGGACCAAAGCGAGATTGTCTCTTTTGGTTAAAAATTTAGGGCGTAGTACACGTATTGCCATTATTTAAAAGCTTTTTAATATACGAATAATCTTCTTTTGATCCGAATGTTTTCCGCATTTTTGTCACAACATTCAGATCGAAAACGATTCTTTTTTTTAATCTTATTTGTAAATTTTCCTTTCGAATTAACCTAAACTATATTCATGCTGTATTTTACCGTTTGTTTTATGCGCATAGATAGTTCTATAGTTTTCTTTTCACCTAAACACGGCCAAATACGAACAAAGATTAGATACAATACTCCATTAAGTTTAGATATTTGAGGCGAAGCGGGCTTCACTAATAGGAGCAAAGAGAGAATTAATTATTTGATACACTACTATGCCCGTATCTTTTCAGGGCAGTTTATTACACAATTTTAGATAAGTGCACTGGAATATGGCCTCCCATATTATCGTCGAAGCGGATTTTGCAATTGCAATTACTATCTGGATAGGATTCTTACTTGGTTCAAAAACAAGCAAACGAAAATGTAGAAAAACAGAAGATGACAAAATTATTAGTGATTATATCGAAAGAAAGGAAAACTAAAACAAATAAAAAAGAATTTTGGAAATCTGGACTATGAAGTTATGGAATATTTCTATTATAGTCCATATTATATGAAGCGGCCTGCACTTAATTCCACCTTTGGGCACATTGGTCATGTACGGGTAAAGAAGAAGACGGCAACGACGAGGACGAAGCAACTTATGTTTGTGCTCTGCGCAAGGTCTAAATTCTACTTAAAAAAGAAAAAGAAAATTAATTTTCTAACTTTTCGGAAAAAAGATATTTTTATCTTGATGTAAAATATAAACAAGAACCTTTTTTATGTACTTCGTAATTGCTATACCAATATAAATAATATTATAGTATATAAAAGATATCTTAAAAAAACGATAATCTTCGCTTTCTTTTAAAGTGACAGAGATTACATCTATAATTCCATACCATGCCCTATCGTACGGGGCAAAGTGAACCAAACGTCTTCAGAGAAACTTCTGTTTGTTAATTACCTAATAATTATCACTGTATTAGATTATAATTTAAACCGTAACGTTATTCTCGAACTATATTTTGCAAAAAAATTACGATTTTAGTTAAACACCCTTCCCATATTTATTTTAACAAACAGTTATTTAAAATTACAGAATGTTGGAAAACATATATTTATATACCGTGCATTCATTTTACCTGACTACGAAAACTGTACCACATTATATTCGGGTCTAGCTGCCAAATACCGATCAGAATGTATAGTGGTGGGGCGCGAGTCATTTGAATCACGACTATAACTGATTACTGATCGTACTAGCTGCAGCCCCACCACTAATTTGACTGTAGGCGTATCGATATCGTATTAACGGTCATTCGTGGTTTGCATTTGGGAGAGTGTGTTACGGTAAGACCTTTAAATTTAAATATTTTTTTAATTATATTACTTTGATAATGTATACATTGGAAGAAAAAATTCAAATGATAACATGGGCTTTGAAAGGTAATTCTTTACGGCGTATCCAGCGCCTTTTCTCTGAAAAGTATGTAGATCGTCCCTTTCCTGCATTAACAACAATATCATTAGTAGTTAAAAAGTTTAATCAGAAGGTTGCATTTTGGGATGTAAATGTCATAAAATACGGAGAATAAATAACGATGAAGAAATGCAGGAAGTCATGGTGCAATGGTCAAAGAAAATTCCAATATTACTATATCTAAAATATCAGAAGAGATAGGTATTAGCGTGGGTAAAGTTCATTAGATATTAAAGAAAAATAAATACACATCCTATAAATACCAAACTCATCAGGAAATTTTTCATGCTGATCAACACCGCAGAATGGAATTTTGTGAAACTGTAATAGAACGTGTAAATGCGAATGAACACTTCATTGAGACTATCGTGTTTACCGATAAATCCACGTTTCCGTTGCACGGTAAACACAATCCGTCAAATCTTCGATATTGGTCTATTGAAAACGAGTATCAACAATTGAATACGGGGACACAGTTTCCTGAAAAGTTGAATGTTTGGGCTGGTATTTATGGGAATAACATTATTGGTCCATTGTTTATCGAAGGAAATTTAAATGGGGAAATATATTTGAATCTTCTTCGAAGCGACATTGTCCCTGCTTTGAGAACTATTAATCCCAATTTAGAGAACGTATGGTTCCAGTATGATGGTTGTCTGGCCCATGGAACTAGAATTGTGAATGAATATTTAAATAATATATTCCCCCAAAGAGTTATATCTAATAGTGGTATAATTCGCTGGCCACCAAGGTCACCAGACTTAACCCTTAATGACTTTTTTTATGGGGTTACATAAAATCAAAGTTATATGGGCATCAAGACGAAAGAGCTAATAATTTGGAAGAATTACGGGTTAATATCAAATACCAATTCCAAATTATTAATCCTCTTGTACTGGACAATGTTCGAAATGAATTTTATAATAGATTGGGGTACTGTTTAGCGCATGCAGGAGGGACATTTGAGAATTTAATTAATTGAATTTATTTTCTGTATTTTAAAAGTATTTTATAAGTTTCGGCAAGTTATATTTATTTTCTGTTTAAAGAGTATTTTTTAAGTTTCGAGAAGTTATTTTATTTTTAGCTTCTTTAAGAGCTTTTTTTATTTTTAAACGTTTTATTAGAAAACGTCTTTTAGTTCAATGCGAAACTTATTGTATAAATACCTTATTGTACAGTTAAAAGTAATTGTAATTTATTAATTTTTGGACGTAAACAATTTGGACAGTCAGTGACAGACCTTCCGCTGCTCTAAGTGAAACAACGTGCCGTGATTGATTCCGTCGCTTCAAAGACGGTGATTTCGATGTTGACGACCGTTCGCATGAAGGAAGACCAAAAACCTTCGAAGACGCTGAATTGCAGGCATTGCTCGATGAGGATCCGTGGCAAACGCAAAAAGAGCTTTCTTCAGCATTAGGAGTTACCCGCCAAGCCACTTCCCAGCGATCGCTTACATTGGAAATGATTCAGAACAAGAAACTTGGGTTCCTTATTATTTGAAGCCAAGATACGTTGAGCGTCGTTTCTTCGCCTGTGAACAATTGCTCCAGCGGCAAAAAAGGAAGGGTTTTCTTCATCGCATCATTACGGGTGATGAAAAATGGATTCTTTACAGCAACCCAAAGAGAACAAAATCATGAGGACTACCCGATCATGTTTATACGTCGTCGGTTCGGCCGAATATTCACGCTGCGAAGGTTTTGCTGTGTATTTGGTGGGATCAGGGCGGTGTTATTTATTATGAGCTGTTGAAACCGAACGAAACCATCACTGGGGAACAGTATCGAACTCAATTGATGCGATTGAGCCGAGCACTGAGCGAAAAGCGGCCACAATACAAGCAGAGGCGCGAAAAAGTGATTCTACAGCATGACAACGCTCGGCCTCACGTTGCCAAACCCGTTAAAACCTACTTAGAAACGCTCAAATGGGAGGTCCTACCCCATCCGCCATATTTCCCAGATATTGCGCCGTCCGATTATTACTTGTTCCGTTCGATGGCACGTGGTCTGGCTAATCAGCAGTTCCGCTCATAATGGATTCCTCTCAAAATGGCTTGATTCGTGGATAGCCTCAAAAGACGAACACTTCTACCGTGACGGTATTCGAGCTCTGCCAGAAAGATGGGAGAAAGTTGTCGCTAGCGATGGGCAATATTTTGAATGATTCATTTGTAAATATTTTTTCACAATAAAGTTGCATTTTCATCAAAAAAAAACAGCGAGAACTTAGTTGCGCACCTAATAAATACAATTTTGCAAATTGGATATATTCAATTTAAGTTATGTAGCATCAAGTTTACTAGTGATGATTCTATTGGTTATCGGATGTCATGACATATGTTTTCCACAGGTCATTAGACAAACCAAGTTTAAGTTGATAACAGAGAAGTGAGAAAGCCACGTTAAGTTTAAACGGAATACATTTTATTATTGAAAAGTTTCCTCGTAAAATTAAAATTAAATTAAATTGAGAGACAATAGTTTGTTTGATTAGATTGAGGAGCAAGGAGAAATCAGAAGTGTGATAAGCTCCTGAAGAAGATATGACGAGACCTAATCGCATGGTTGAAACACAGTTAGAGGTATTATACGAGGGCTAATCCCTTTGGTCCGCCTCTGACCCATTTATAAACCAAAACAATTATTTATCTTCACGTCGTATTGTAACCTGCTATGTATAGACTAATGATACAAACTTACATGTCTGAATCTGTCAAAGTGTGCCTACAGTAGACGGCCGAGATCGAGATAGTCACATATCTGTATCAAAATGGATCGTGTCGAGCAGCGAGCGATGATAAATTTCTTTGCTTTCAAAAAAGATCCCAACTCAAATTCATCAAGAATTGATGGATCCATTAGGGGAATCTGCAGTATCATATGATATAATTAAAAGGTGGTGTGGTAAGTTTAAATGTGGTAGACAGTCGTGTACAGACGAACATGCAGGTGGAACGTCCATAACCGTCACTAGCCAAGAAAATGTTAAAAAGGTCAATGATATCGTCCTGCAAGATCGACGTGTGACTATTAGACAACTAGTTGAAGATACTGGTTTCTCATACCATGTAGTATAATATAATTACTGCCGGATTAAAGGCGAAGAAATTGTCTGCAAGATGGGTATCACGAATGTTAACAGATGCACACAAGGAAACTTTTTGCAGTTGACTTTTAACACGGTATAGACATGACAAAGAGAATTTTCTTGCAAGATTTGTAACAATGGATGAGTCTTGGATTCATCATTATGATGTAGAGACAAAAATGTAGAAGGAAGAAGATGCCTCCTTCAGCAGAGAAGATCATGCTGTCCGTATTTTGGGATGCTGAAGGCGTAATTTTAGTAAATTTCCTGCAAAACGGATTACAATTATAGGTACTTATTATGCCAACTTAATTCCCAAATTATATTACGTAACGCTATAAAAGAAAAACATCGAAAGAAGTTGTGCAAAGGTGGTCTCTTGGATCAGGATAGCGCACTCAGTCATAAGTCTGCATTTTCGCTAGATTTTGCCTCCAGCAATTACCAACTGTTTCCAAAACTTCAAGAACACTTGCGTGGTAAACGATCTTCGTCAAATCATGATGTGATATGTACAATAAATCAGTAATACACACACGTTGAACAATTTTTTTGGAAATTATTAGAAATGCTAGAACATCAAAAGTACCCACCCTCATATAGTTATATACTCGGGTTTGAAGATGGAAATTTTTGAAAATTAACTAAAGACAAGAAACATACAGATAATCAAATGAATTACATAATAAAGATCATCATGTCATAGAAACTGAACAAATGAAATACAAGCGCCGCTGTATTAAACATCAATGCAATGTTGAAGGTATTGTTTACATGAAAACTAATGCGATTTAAACGGTGAATCAATAATATTAGAACGGATATATAATATAAAGTACCGTTAACTATTATAAAATTATTTCCAAGTGTCACCTATCTAATATCATGAATGCTGGAAGATGGTACACGTATTTCACTAAAAATTGTGGAAAAATTACACTTTAGACGACGATGGAGAAAATTACGGATAAGATGGAGAAGAAAACGAAGCAGGGGAGTTATATTAGTACGTCTTTTATTTAGTTAAAAAATAATTTATTGTAATATGTAAATTACGTAGGATAGACCAAATGTTGGAAACAGTTAGACAAACCAAATTTAAGTAGTAACACGAGACAATTGGTGGAGATATAAAGAAGAAGAAGAATAAGAATGGAAAAGAGAATAGAGTCACATTGAGTTTAAAAAGAATATATTTTATTATGATAAAGTTTCGTTGCAATATTAACATTAAATTAAATTAAGAAACAACGTGAGAATTAGGAAACAATATATTGTCCGTTTTCTTGGACAACCTTTGCCATCTTTCGAAGAGCTAACTCGTTCATAGAAGGATCCTTATTTGCAAAAAACTTTAAAAGGTACTGATTCATTCATCTGAGTTTTTATAAGAACGAAATAAGTAAAGCATAAAAGAGCAATGTCCAACGAGTAAGGTGGGTGTGGCAGTTCATCCCATCCAAGGATACAATATTTTAACAGGCAATTAAACTTGCACGCAGTCTCGCGTTATCGTAATTGTATACCACTCATTTGAAATAAACGAACTCTGGCTGTTTCTGAATAAAAGATTTGTTCAAACTTTCCATTTGCCGACGGTGTACACTGGAATTAATTGTTTCATTCTTTGGTAAGAACTCGAACAACACGACATAAATAAAAGTTCACTACAGTAAGAGCATAACCTTTCTATTACGAATATCTTTTTTCGAATACATTTGAGGTCAATAATCCAATTCTTATCACCAGCTATTTATCGCTTCAAAACGAAGATCGTTATCCTCAAGTTTAAAGAGTATATCGCGAATGTTTATAAGCGCCGTCCAATGAACTTCTTTGAGTTCACGAAGACCGCAAATATAAAGCTTGCTGCTGTGCTCTAGCTTTTTCATGTCAAGCATTGTTTAGATTCGCCCACACAGAATTTCGTGGACCTTCGTCGTGATATTTCCCAATCTTTGTTTTCCATTTTCATCGTTTCGTAAATTTCAAATACTCAATCAATTTGCTCAATTTTTTTTAATGAAATTAGAACTGTCATTTGCCATATGACATAACATAACATTGGGTATATCAATTGCTAAAAGGAACTGACGCTATCTGTTACAAAAATGCGTCATAACTTTTCCGACAATCCAATATTTTTCGTAAATAAATACGGTTTTTAAGGCATGAAAGTGTTATTCCGTGCGATATACATATATTGCATTATATATTATTAATATGTAATTACTGGGCATAAACTAAAATAATACCAGATGCTTAACGAAGAATTGAGATACTTGCTCTTGATGATCTGCATAAATGCATTGAAATTTTCGATGCAATGCTTATTAACCAGTGAATGGATCATAACCATTATCAATAATACTGACTCTGTAGTGTTACCACAATCAAATTTTGATCAAATTGATTAAAAAATCACCAAGCTCACTGTTATTACAAACAAGATTCCATAAGATTTTAAACGACAATCTAATTATAAAAGAAGTTTTTCATTCTCAACGTCAATGATTAAACTGAAGTTTCGAGAATAGTGAAATGAATAAAGTATTTTCAAAATTTAAAGATAACGAATGGAATTTCTTTGTTGTTACTGCTTGGTTAAAAATTATTTTCTTTGTTTTATATGCTTTAGATAATCCACGTCCTTCGAAATCCCAAGGACACATGCATCTCTTATTGTCATCATTCAAAAGCCATAGAAGGAGGTACCGGAACCTTAGATGACATCTTTAAATTATTTATGGTAGGAAAAGGTAGGTTATACACATAGTATGTATGTTTTTCTTAATATTTTATTGGTTTCTGACCTAGAATTGTAGCCTTGGCCTATTATTGTTGATATTTTATGGAGCTATTCAAAGCTAAAATCAAATATATTGATATTCAAAGTTAAAGATAAGTTTATACCAGCTCTATTATATGGTCACATAGTTGAAATTTTCTAGGTATTTTCTTTATTTTTATAATAAATTGTGTTCGGTAATTCATTATCGTGGATTGCTGTGATCAAAACCTATCTCTTTCAAAGTAGTTCTTTTCCGAAGCGATACACTGATTCCAAATTTTTCCAATCTTTAGGATATTTTTAAAAATCGGTCTTTTGATATAGACTTCAATATGCATTTCGAATTTTGCTTTATCTCTTCCATCAATTTAAAATGGTGTCGGGTCTACGAAGCGGTGTTTTGAGTCATGGGAAATAGTCACATGTTGCTAAAACAGGCGAATACGGCGACCGTGGAACGACGTGTGTTAATGTTTGGCCAAGTAGTCTCCAACAAGCAAGAAAGTTTGACATGATGTATTATCGTGGAGCAAAAAGCCACCGGTTTGCGTCCGTACTTCAAGACGTTTTAGACACATGAGTTAACTGAAACGATGTACAACACTCAAATAGTGTTCTTTGTTGACAGTTTAACAAGTAATTAAAAAACTGTTAATATGATTTTAATTTTTGAACGAGTTTGACGTGTTTGTTTTTTGGTTGTGCTTTATCTTTGGCACTATGATTTGATTGGCTATTTTGGGATCATAAGCTTCGCATTATCACACGAAATGATGCGTTTATGGCAGAGTTGTAGTCAGAAAATTATTTCTGTATAGACTTTAATTAATACGTTTTTTTCCTCGTCAAAATTGAGCAAGATGAGACATATCTAAGACCGAAATGACCTTTCGAAACTGCTTAATTACAAGATCTTTAATTATAAATCGATGATTTTTGTGCACTACATCTGTTATTTGACGTAATTTCTAGCAGATGTTATTAAAGGTCACACAAATCGCTCTTCTACTCTAACTCTGCTTTCTTTATACAATTTATCTGACTAAAACACTCTTGTTCTTGACACGCATTCATAATTTCAAAAAGAATTTTTGGATATGTAATTTGATTTCTGTTATTTTTAGTGGTTTATGGTCCATATTGGGACAATATAATGAGTTTCTGGGAAAGAAGACATTTACCAAATCTTTTGGTTATTAAATACGAAGACATGATTAGCGATTTACCATCGGTTATCCGAAAAGTGGCTAAATTCCTCAACAAAGAAGTCCCGGAAAATCAAATGGATAAATTAGTTAAACATTTAAGTTTCGAGGAAATGAAGACCAACAAAGCAGTTAATTTCGAACCTCTAGTAAACGTAGTTAAGCATTGCCTTGCGGATACATATGCATCCGATGGTATATTTATGAGATCGGGGAAAACTGGTAGTTATAAAACACAAATGACAAAGGAAATGATAGATATTATGGATAAATGGACGGAACAACATACGGCAGGAACGGGATTATCATTTTCAGTATAAGGAAATGTACTTATATAGATATTAATTTAAAAGTAAATATAAATAATGAGCTATATAATTCTTGAGTTAACAGTCTGGAGCATTTTTTTATTAGTATAATTTTATTTATAAGATTACCTTCCTATGTAGATTGCTTCACACATATGCAGATTTAAGATGACATAACAATGTATAATATACATATATGCATGTAAATGCTATAACTAAATACATACATTTTTAGAAGTGTTCAAAAAGTGAAAAATATACTCGTAATATAAAAAATTTATGTTTTAAAAATAATACAATCTGTACTCACGTATTTTAATTCAAATTAAATAAATATATTAAATAAATTAAATATGAATCCTGTTTTTAATACCAATCATATTTTTCAGATAATTTTGCAGCTTATATTAAGTTCTTTTCGTTTTTGACATATTGGGTTGGCAACTAAATACTTTCGACTTTTACTGATAGAGAGCGTTGCTATATTTTTTATATAACGTATGTTAGTGCTGTACTTTACCGTTTGTCGCGTGAAGAAGAAGCAAGCAGTGCGTGATTTTTATTAAAGCTTTTAGTTGTGGGTTAATTTTAAATGGAGTGCAGAAAAGAACATTTTCGACATATTTTACTATTTTATTTCCGTAAAGGAAAGAAAGCTGCTGCGGCTCACAAAAAGATATGTGAAGTTTATGGTGCTAATTGCTTAACAGAGCGCACGTGTCAGAATTGGTATAAAAAATTCCGTTCTGGAGATTTTTCCCTCAAAGATGAGTAACATTCTGGTCGGCCTACTGAAGTTGATGATGACCAAATCAAAGTCATAATTGAAGAGGTTCGTCATATAACTGTTCGAGAGGTTGCGGAGAGGCTACATGTATCGCACACAACAATTGAAAAACATTTAAAATGTCTTGGGCTAGTTAAGAAGCTTGATATTTGGGTACCTCACGAATTGAAAGAAATTCATTTAACACAAAGAATCAACTTTTGCGATATGCACCTTAGACGAAATGAAATCGACCCTTTCTTAAAAAGAATCATCACTGGTGATGAAAAATGGGTGCTGTACAGTAACATAATTCGAAAATGATCATGGAGCAAACACGATAAACCAGCTCAAACCACATCGAAAGCTGAATTGCATCCAAAAAAGATCATGCTGTCAGTTTGGTGGAATTACAAAGGCGTTGTGTTTTTTGAGCTGCTTCCAAGGAACCAAACGATCAATTCTGATGTTTACTGTTAACAATTAATAAAACTGGATGAAGCAATCAAAGAAAAACGGCCAGAATTGTCAAATCGGACAGGTGTAGTTTTCCACCAAGATAATGCAAGGCCTCACACATCTTTGGCAACTCGTGGGAAACTATTGGAGCTTGGCTGGGAAGTGATGCCACATCCTCCATGCAGCCCTGATCTAGCACCATCTGATTACTATTTATTTCGAAAATTGTAGAATTCTTTGAATGGTAAAACTTTCACAAATGACGATGACCTTCGCTCGCACCTGGTTCAGTTTTTTGCTGATAAGGACCAGAAATTTTATGAGCGCGGAATCATGCAGCTGAAAGAAAGATGGCAAAAGGTCATTGAGCAAAATGGAAAATATATAATTGATTAAAAACTATTCTTTGTTTAAAAAAAAGTGTTTTATTTTATACTACAAAACCGAAAGTACTTAGTACCCAATATTTATAAAATTCAGAGCACCTTATTTGAATATTTGCACCACTTTGAAAAATATCTTGAATTGTATCCACGTGAAGTCTGTTTCGGTCGTCTGTCCATTGCGCAATCATCAGTAGGCTTGTCATTTTCCCCAGTGCGACAGGTTAGGATCGGTTGTAGTAAGTACGTATGTATCTCGAACCAACCATCAGATGTGAGTGAAAAGAATATTAACAATCGGCGATGAATAAACTAAAGAAAAATAAATACTTTTAAAATTTTACCTTGTTAGCAGCTGTTATTACGTAGCGCGATCCTTATTCATTTGCCAATAACTGTATTTTTCCAACTTTGGAATTCTCCTGTGAGGCATGTCTGCACAAATTGAACAGGTTCAAATTTTGTCAAAGAATGCGCCAAATGCGAGAGTCATGGATGATTGGAATTACGGGGATTCACGTCGTAAAATTTTCATGCAAGAAGAGACACTTACCATTACAAGTATCTACATATTAATCTGTGTAAGATTCCGTTATGCGAATCACTCTCATTTTATAAGAAACAGTGAGTTGCATAATTATTAGATAGGAGATAGGAATATATTGGTTACTCCAATTCATCGTTTAAATGCCATAACATAACAAGGAGGGTTAAATTGTACAACGAGCGACGTTGAGTTTAATAGGACAGTGAGAGAGCTTCTCCTAGATCAAGCTTTTTACGCAACTGAACGCAAACCTTAAACACTAATTTTGGAGTTATCTACATACAAGCGTTTCTGCAATGCGTGTGTGTATGTGAATCTATTTAAGTGTTTTTATTTTTTATTTATTTTGTTATACAATATTACCTTCCTTGTCACATCATGTAAGTTTTGATGATTAATAAATACTACTACGACTATTATATATAAGATGTTTAAAAAGTTAAAAATTATGGTTTGCATGCTAAAAGATATTTAAATAATACTTTGTTTCAATATATATTAATGAACAATGAAACGAGAAAAAGATTATCAATCACAAAAATAGTGTATACATTATGAAAACGGCCAATAACACAGAAAATAGATGAATTCTTCAATGAACACAAATATAAGAAGAAAAATTTTAGCAATGATTTTTATCAAAACGTATATATATATTTTCCACTGTAAATAGAGATCTATAGATACATTTGAAAACATTACCTGTATCTTAGAAGGCAATACAATATATTATAGCACCCCATTTTAAAAAAAACTACGACAGTTGTGCAAAGACCGATTTAATTTTTAATTTTTCAATATAATTTCCATCACATTCTACGCATTATTCCATTTTTCAAAACCAGATATCGGACCGACTCTTTCACGTTTATTTTTGAAAGCTGGGCACACTCGTCTTCTTTCCTTTCGGTCTGAGAAAACAGCAGAAGACCCATGAAGCGAAATCTAGAATATAGGGCGAATGTTCGAGAACCCCAGTCCGAATCTTACTAAACACTTTGTACTGACATTGGACCCATGGGTTGCAAGATTGCCATGGTTGAAAACTAGGTACCTGGTCTAGAGCATATACGAATGCTTTCGACTGAGTCAGCAACTCTAGATAGGCCTTTTTCTCGGTGCATCACTCTACAGTGACTGTTTCTTGTGTTTTCAACACTAAGCAACCCATAAATCCTCTCACAATAAAGAAGACGCCGATCATTTTCTTCTTACCGAGTCGAGATTTTCATGAAGACATGTTGAAAGAGTCAGACATTTTCTTGCTTTAGTTGCACATCATAGTAATAAAATATGTTAAAGCATGAGTTATGTAAAAGGAACAAACCTTCCTGTAAGGATTGGCTGTGCTGCTTCGGAAATACAGGGACACCGTCTGTGAAATTCTCAAATTCCTTTGGAAGATTTGAAAAACACTTTTTTAGTGGTTGCTATTAATGCATCAACATTTAGAAAACATTCTCGAATAATTTGTGCCCATGCACTATTATATCTACAAGAGAATTTTTTACGACCTATCGCCTGATCAAGTAGAAACCACATGTTGTAATCATTAAAAGTAAATCTAGCAATAAATTCAGCCATTCGTGGCACGCAGTTTTTTTATTTCTATACTTTTTACTGTTAACATGTTCTCTACAGCCATGTTTGTCCTAGTACATCACCAGTTTATCGTCAACTTTACATATTATTGTAGAACAATTATAAAATAAATCAAAAAATTTACTGATATACTTCTTGACCGTGTCAACCAATGGTCGCTTATTTACATATTTATATAAAATGTAAAAAAATAACTTTGCCAAGAGTAATGATTCTAACTAATAGCACAATTATATGGATATGCATTGTGCAGGACGATCGACAAATGACGGAAATATTTACACCACTGGTTCGGATTTGTTTATGTATATACGCACATGGGCATATACGTGTTTCATATAACAAACAAATGATAAGCCTAGAAATCAGCGAAAAGATCCTCTATACGGTAGCCTTATGTCCTGGATCGCTTATGATTGAGCAAAAATTATTGAAAAAAGATATTTTTTTTGCTCCAAAAAAATTATGGAATATTTGAAAAAAAGTTGTAAAAAGTGTACAATTGTCAAAGGGAGTTTCGAAGTTTCATTTGAACGAAATGTTATTGTGGTACGTTTTTCTTTTATGGATAGATTAATAATGTAAAAATCTACACTCGTGCTTATATTGTCTTGACTTCTATATTTTTGAATTGTCAAATATGCAGAGCTATAAGTTCATCTTTGCATGTTTGAAAATGTTCGGGCATTCTTTAGAGAACCTAATGGATATAAAATCTACATAAATCCACTACAAAGCAATTTTGTTCCACAATTAAATTATGCGGCACGCGTCTATAACGTTCTTGACCTTACGATCCTTTTTTTTTATTATAACCGTCATATTTTTATGACAATGATGGTGCATTTTTAAATTACAAATAAATATTGTATTTATTAATAATATTTTAGAAAAATAATGAGTCCAAACTTTTCTAAACTACTTTCAATAGAAATCATATTTCTGATAAGGTACTCTATATATATATTGCAATACTGAAGTCAGTATTGAATTCAGTTTCAAATATTCTTCGTAATGGCTAATGACCTGGATCAAATATTAAAAAAGAAGTATGTTAATGCACTTCGTCCTGGGTACGCGAAATTTGATGATATTTTTATATTGAAATCTTTCCAAAAATACAAGGACGAAATAAGAAATTTCGAAGTGAGGGATGATGATATTTGGGTGTCATCTTTTCCAAAAGCAGGTATGTTTCTTTGTGTAAAAAAAATATCACGTTCGAGATACGTTTGGTTAAATCTTAGGTACTACTTGGACTCAAGAAATGGTGTGGTTAATCACCAACAATTACGATTATAAAGGAGCTGAAACAATGTTGGAAGAACGATTTCCTTTCATAGAGTATGATATAATATTTTGATTTCATCGAAAATTAATAGTGTTCTTTTCAGAATTAATTGCGCCTTGGACATGAAGAATTATAAAAAACTACATCCAGATTTTAATTGCCACGAATGTATTCTGGATCCCACTAAATTTCTCGACAATATGAAAACTAGACGTTTCATAAAAACCCATTTGCCATGGAAATATCTTCCTATACAAATTCAAAATCAAAGTAAGAATGCAAAGGTAAGTTTATATTATTGCGCATATTTTTTAATTTTAGAATTATTCTTGTTCTGATTTTTAAAATCTTTTACTTTTTAAAATTCTGAAATACCAATTATTTTTTAACTTGTTAAACGCAAACTATTCTTACGGCTTGGAATAACATTAATATAAAAATTTACAAGGTATTAATAATAATAATAATAATAATAATAATAATAATAATTTATTGATATATATGTACATATACAAGTCATGGAACAATCATGGATAAATAAAAACACTATTAATGCGCTCACAATACGTTAAAGACCGCAAGACCTATACAAAACAATACACCAGAGTACCAATTAAAATATAAAGAAAATATAAAAATATAAAAAACACAAAAAGGCTATATCAAAATTTATGCTTCAAGTAGTCATTTACCGAATAAAAAACGTTCTCCATCAGCACCTTTTTTATTAATATTTTTAGATTAATCCATGGTAGGTTCCTAAACCTATAAGGCAAAGCATTGTATACCTTCACGGCCACGTAATTCGAACCTAGCTGACTTTTCCCAATGCGATGATACGGTATCACCAAACCGTTCTGGTTTCGTGTTTCATATTTGTGAAAATCACCATTTTTGCAGAACCTATCCGGCGACTTGTGAACAAATTCCAGGCAAGCAAGTATGTACAAGGATGGGAGGGTCAGTATTTTGTGTTTTCTGAATAAGTTTACACAACTCGTAGTACTGGATACACCACTAAGGGCTCTGACTGCACTCTTTTGCATCCTAAAAACCGCCTCAGCCGCGCCAGACGCTCCCCACATCAATAGGCCATACAAAACCCTGCCCTGAAAATTTGCACAGTACACAATCCTAGCCGCCTCGGGTGTAGCCACTAGTCTCACTCTTCGTATTGAGTATATTGCTGATGCCAAATTGCGACACAAGTTATCAATGTGGCACTCCCAAATCAGGTTGTTCGCAATCAGCAGGCCCAGAAACTAAACTATTCAGAGAAGTATGATAAAATCGAAGAGTTACAATTTAGTTTGCAAATCAAAATTGCGATTGTAAATTTTTTAAATTTAATATTATTATTATGCAAAAACAATTTAGGAAACCAATGAAAATTAAACCAAATACAGCCTATAGAATTCTCGTATTTTTGCAAATTATCTATGTATATTAAAAGATTACCAAAAGTTTATTGAAAACCTACCATCGATAATTCAGAAACATTACCTTGCTATTATACACAGTCTGTGGCAGAGAAAACCGAACTTTTTTAAAATAAAACAAAAGGTTACTATTTTCGTAAAATTCATTTACTTTATTCGAAGTAGTCGTCTTCGTCTTCAATACAACGTTTTGCACGGTCAATTAACATGTCCAATGAATTTTTAAGTTCATCTTTAGAGATGTCGTTCAAGATCGCTGTCGACCCCTTTTCAATGGCTTCGACGTCGGCATGACGCTGACCTTTCATCGGCAAATGTAGTTTGGAGAATAGATAGAAATCGCAGGGGACAAATACGGTGAATACGGTGAATGGTTGATGGTTAAAATGCCATTTGTAGTTAGAAAATCAGTGATAAGCGTCAAGCGATGAGATAGTGCATTATCATGTAACAAACGCCATCTACTCTCTTCACGATATTAAGGGCGCTCATGACGAATACGTGCCAAAAGACGCTTCATAACACCAAGATAATATACAACATTTGACTAGTTGGTACAACACTTTGTGCACTATGTCTTTCGGATCATAAAAACAAATCAGCTTTGTCTTCACTTTTGACTTCTCCAAACGGCTTTCTTTCGGTCTTTCTTCGATTGAATGCTTCCATTCAGAGCTTTGACGGTTGGTCATATTATATTAGATTGATTCGATAACTACGTGTCCTAACGTAGAGATAAAATTGTTAAAATCTTCTTTAACTTTCTGTAGAACTATCCTTTATTATGCTAAATATGATAGTACAGAACGATCTGTCAATTATCTGTTTGGCATTAGCACACTGTCAAACACATACCAATGGACCATTGAAAAAATTGAGTCGCGACCTGTGAGAAAGTATTTTCATTTCAAAGCAGAGCTGAATTCGACAATACTAGAGTCGCCTTATTAGCTTTTCATCGTTAAAAACTGGATTTCCGAATTTAAACGTGGCCATAGTGTATATTCAAAAATCACTACTGCCCTGGATATAATTGAAAAAGTGTAACGCATTGTAATGGATGGCAAAAGCGTGCAAAATAGACATAGTGGGTATCTCAAATCACAGTATCCATAAAGTTTTGACAGAAGAAATAGAAATGAAGAATATTCGGAGCGTTGGGTACCGCAGTTGCTAACTCCAGAGCAAAAAACGTGAGTGTGTGTCGCGACCTCTTGACACGGTTTCACTGACAATCGGAAGAACTTTTTGCGTTTCATTACTGTCCATCATTGCACTTCCGAAACCAAAGAACAGTCGAAACATTATACACATAAAGATTCTCTGCTATCAAAGAAGACAAGAAGACAAAAATGGTTTTATCAATGCGAAAAGTTAATGGAACTGTGTTTTGAGATTCTTACAGAATTAATTTCGTCGTCTATTTGGAAAAAGGAAAAACAATAAAAGGCGAATATTATGCCGATTTGTTGTAATAATTGGGAAGCAAAGTTAAAGAGAAATGGCCTGACTTGGCAAAGAGGAAGAGACTTTTACATCAAAATAAATCGTCTATTTTGAAAATTTAAAAATTCATTAGGCGAAAATTAATTTGGTGAATCATTGGAATAAGTGTGTTAAGAGAGCATAAGGCTATTTATAATATATAACAAAATGTTTTTTGGTCAAGAAAGCTTTAATCTGCAAGCATGCATTATTTCTCTTTATCCCGTCGACACTCAGACACAAATACGGGAGGAAAAGGAAATGAAAGAAATAACACATGCTTGTTGATTAGACCTTCACCAAATGTACATACAAAACAGTTCCATTAGCTTCATATACAGTGTTTATCAGCCAAATGGAATAAATTCGATAATAATTAAATGGAAGGGTGTTCGGAAAAACGCTCGGACACGTCGATTGGGATTTTTAATTGCGTATTTTTTTAAATAAAAAGTTTATATACAGGGTGTGTCATGTAAAAGTGGTCAATACCAACTTTCTTATTTTAAATACAATACCCTGTCAAGTATTAAATTTTTGGATTCCTTAGAAAATTCCAGACATATTTCATGTACAATATCCTATACCTATCTTCGACTGTTTCGGAAATATTAAATGTTTTCAGATTAATTTGAAAAATTTTTGATAATGTAAAAAATAACAAGAAAAACATTAATGTCACTGTTGGAGATGTTCAAAGTGTTCGCCGCAAACGTCTTGACAACATCCTAATCTTAAATAAAAATTTTTTCTAACGTTGCTCAACATCTCAGGTGTGACCGATCTAATCGCAACTATTATTCGTCTTCTTAAGTCAGCTAAGTCGAGGGGTTCAGTTTTGTATACTATACTCTTGACATATCCCCATAAGAAGAAGTCTAATGGCATTAGAACAGGGGATCGTGCTGGCCATTCCATCGATCCTCGCCTACCTATCCACCGATTCGGGAATATTTGGTTGAGGTACTGCCAGACATTGATTTGGTAATGGGGTGGTGCTCCATCTTGCTGGAACCACATCGTATTTGCTGGAACTTGTGGGTTTGCTAGATCAGTATATAAGTTTGTCAAAGCTGGCACGAGATTATTTTGAAGCAATGCTAAATAATTGTCACCATTCAAATTTCCATCAATGAAAAAAGGACCTACGATATGATCTCCAACAATTCCTGCCCAAACATTAACCTTCTCGGGGTATTGCGTATGTTCTTCCCTCATCCAGTGAGGATTTTCCCTGGACCAATAGCGGCAATTTTGACGATTAGCATGACCGTGAAGTGTAAAGGTACACTCATCAGAAAATAAAATATGTTCTAATTGGATCACATTGTTATCTAACATTGTCCTCATTTGTTCACAAAAATACGTTCTCTTATCAAAGCCGTCTTCCATGAGCTTCTGAGTTGGTATAATTTTATAGGGATGCATTTTATCTTCTTTTAATGTGCGAGTAATCGATGAATGGCAAACATCGAACATTGACGCTGCTTGTCTACTAGAAGTATGCGGGTTTTCTTCAAACTCAAGCACAATATCCAGTTTGGTATCGTTACTTACTGCATTCGCAGCTGCTTTTTTTATTTGCCTTACATGTCCAAACTCGCGAAACTGCTTTTCTATCTTACTAATTGTTCCTTGGGATATAGGCGGCAAATTTGGAAATTTCTCATGAAATAAGTGAGCAACTTCCATTTGTGTCCGTGTGTTATCTCCATAGCCAATCATCTGCAGAATTGTTATTTTGTGCATTTCTGTTAAATAAACCATTTTGCTGAAATGTGGTTAACGAAATTCAAACAGTTATGACACTAACAACACTATGACACTGACAACACCTTGCTAAGGCAAGGTATTTTAAAACGAAGTACAAGTACAATTAAAGATTTTCACTTAATAGTTCGGTAAACAAACTATTATGTGAAAATCTTATTTTAATTGTAAACAAAATTATTAATCTGAAAACATTTAATATTTTCGAAACAGTCGAAGATAGGTATAGGATATTATACATAAAATATATCTGGAATTTTCTAAAGAATCCAAAAATTTAATATTTGACAGGGTGTTGTATTTAAAATAAGAAAATTGGTATTGACCACTTTTACATGACACACCCTGTATATAAACATTTTATTTAAACAAATACGCAACTAAAAATCCCAATCGACGTGTCCGAGCGTTTTTTCGTACACCCTTCCATTTAATTATTATCGAATTTATTCCATTTGGCTGATACACACTGTATAAGCATAAACACAGAAACACCGGATAATTTTGTTAATTTAAAATGTTTGCCTTTTTATAAATATATAATTTTCACCAGGAAAAAAATGTATGTACTTATAAATATTAATATTTTTTATAAAATCTATCAGATAAATATATATAAAATCGATATAAGTTAAAGAAGAAAAGGAAAAACACATAAGTAAAAAAAGGAAGAAAAAATCCCTCGAAACGTCTTTAAAACGAACTGTTTTATTATATCTAAACACAAATAAATACAATTTATAGCTATATATAATGGCTGTTTTTTTAATAGCTTGAGAACTTAAAATGATAATGCGAGACAGAAATATTGTTGGAATAAGTTTTTTTTTTATTATAATCTGGTAGATAATTTCATGGCATTTATTTTTTAAACATGATTTCCGGCATATTTTCGCCGCGGCTACGAGTTACATGGTCCATTTGATCAGTCCAATTTTTGACTAGTTTTTCCAATAAATTTGGCAGTATGGCGTCAATAATTGTTTGAATATTGGCTTGTAATGGTTCAAGAGTTGCTGGTTTGTCGGCATAAACCAATAACTTAACATAACCCTATAAAAAGTAAAATAAAGTTGTCACCAAATTGGCTTTGCAATAAATCGATTGTTAAGCGCGCTGTATGGCAAGTTGGGCCGTCTTGTAGGAACCAAATGTCGTCGATGTTTAACTGATTAAACTTTGGAAACAAAAGTTCAGTCAGCATGGGCCGATAGCCCTCACCATTCACAGTAACGACTGCTCCTTTCTCATTTCGAAAGAAATAAGGACCGATGATGCTGCCAGGTGTAAATCGCACCAAACAGTCAATTTTAATGGATGTAATGGTGATGCGTTAACGACTTGAGGATTGCCTTCGCTCCAAATACGGCAATTTTGCTTATTGACGTAGCCATTTGACAAGAAATGAGCTTCATCACGGAACACAATTCTTTGATAAAAATGCTCATCTTTGGCCAGTTTCAAATGAGCCCAATCAGCAAAAATGCGACGCAAACGATGGTCGTTTGGCTTAAATTCTTGCACGAGCTGTATTTTATAAGCACGTAAGCCAAGATCCTTACGCAAAATTTTCAACGTAATCGAAGGACAAAGACCAACAATTTGAGAACGACAACGAATCGACATTTCGGCATCTTCTTCAATACTTCGCGCTACAACAGCAATATTCTCTTCGGTACGCACATTTCTTTGCCTCGTTGATGGTTTTGAATCGAGGAGAGTAAAATTAGTACGAAAACGATCAATAACTGCACGAATTGCTTGCTCACTAGGCCGATTATGTTGACTGTAAAATGGACGAAGTACTCTATGAACTCTGCGAACAGATTTATTTTTTTCAAAGTAAATTTCCACAATTTGAAAGCGTTGTTCTGGCGTTAAACGATTCATGATGACTTGCCAAATCTTACTGAACAGAAATGCCAACACAGTTTGACATTATCAGCTATCAAATCATTGTTATCGATATCGATAGTTCCCATGCACCTTAAAAAGCACCCGATATTTACTACTTTATATTATGTATATACAAGTATGTATGACAATGCTACTATGATTTTTTACTTACAATTCACGATCAGGAATGATTTTTTAATTCTTTCCCGAAAATATTTTCACCTTTTGCTTGCTCTTTCTTGGTTACATAATAATTTTCTCTCATGCATTTATCAAATTTTAATATTACATTTTTGTCACTAGTTTTCAATTCTAATCACTTTCCTAATTAATAATGAATATCGTAATTCTTTTATCTAAATTTCTGAAATACTATTACATTATAATATACATATGTATACTTGCATACATTGCTAAGATATATATCAATAATGTAAGTAAAAAACTTATACAACACTAGTTTATATATCTTACGAAGATTTGCTTGTAATTATAAATATTGTTTATTATATTAATTCTTGCTCTTTTTCTTAAATTTAAGAAAATATTAATTTTAAATAAAAATTTTGATATTGCTGTTCATGTTTGTTTATGAAAAACTTACATTAAAGTTTATCTTCTTTACAATTTATATGTAAAACTAATCAAGCTTTTATATAAGAAAATATATAAGTATATATACTCCAAAATAAAAAAATACAATATGATGTTTAATAAAGATCTAATCTATTAATAGAGTCAGAAGTTTAGGTTCTAGTAATATTCCCTATAGATAGTTCTGGTTAATGAGTACATATTTTTTAGAAAAGTAAAATATCTGCAAATGACACTGACAAATAGAGGAAAGTTTGTATATAAACAATTTTTTCCTGGGTTCGTACTTATATCATCGAAAATATTGCTAAGCGCGTTGTTAAAATCTTTACATGTAATTAACATATCAAAGAATTTGTAAACACTAATGTCTTCTTATAAGGAGACATATAATTGTTCAAAACTTTTTCTGTTAGAATATAGGCTGTAATTTAAACTACAACTTAAATTCTTCATTCTTAGAAGAAAAAAGAAATCGAAAGATGAACTTCCACTTACAATTCATAAAGTAATTGAACATAATTGAAGATAATTCAAATTACTTAACTATCACGTAGCCAAAAACATATGTAGTAATCGAACCTACCACAGGCTTTGGAAAAATGATAATCACATGTTACAAACGTGATGTCAACAATGAATTGTGTTTTTTGCACGTGTTGTGATAGTAATTTCATTTTATCTTACTTGTGACATTTATTTAGGCTATTTGTAATGTAAAAGATAAAATCTATATAAAGAAATGACAAAAACCAAAAAAAAAAAATTGATAACAAGATTTACGTTGATATTAATATGAAAAAGAAAAAAATTCATAAATCATTCATATAAAACCTAAATAACATGGTATCCGCTCTATATACACTCCGCGCAACATGAATAGGACCAACTGCATATATGACATTTGTAGTTGGTATAAACATGGTAGCGCGCTGGAATTGTTATTTTCGAAAATAAGAGGGTTGATAAAAAGATGTATGTAGGTACCAAATATAATTTTTGTAAAAGTCAGTGCAAATGTACGTTACTAATGACAATAAGTAGAGTAATTAAACGCCACTTGAATACGACCAATCTACAAAATAAAAGAGTCGTTTGCAATAACAAAATACTTTATTGTTCAATAATGAGTACTTTTGCCATTATTTCTTATAACCTCAAATAGTCGGGATGGAATGGAATTATACAGGGTTCTCAAGTAGTCAACGGGAAGTTCCGCCCAACTTCGTTTCAGCGCCTGCTCTAGTTCGTCAGCGCAACTGAATTGGGTAGCATTGGAGTACAATTTACGCGACAACTATCCCCAAACATTTTCTATGATGTTCGGGTCGGGGGAGAGCGATGGCCAATCGAGAACCTCCATGCCTTGTTCTTGAAACCAGCGTCAAACAATGCGCGCGATGTGAATACTGGCATTATCCTGTTGGAAAATAAATGGCCCACCTGCCATAACGTTGGAAAATTTGTCTTTCACCTGTTGCAGCAGCTGGACGTACTTTTCCGAATTCTGTCTGCCCTTCACTATTACTAAATCAACAGGTCCGTTATAGGAAACAGCTCCTCATACCATGACTGAACCAACATCGGCTCGCCTTCGTGACTGAATCACTTCATCTTTACGTAAATCGTGGAAATAATAAGAAAACCCATCCGGGCCATCTAAATTAAACTTCTTCTCGTCACTGAAAATAACAGTTTGCCATTCTCTTGTCCACCCCATTTTTGCTCGAGCAAACTGAAGACGTGCAGTGCGCTGAAATTCCCTTAAAGGAGGGCGTCGTTTAATTTTCAAACGTTTTAAATGCGGACAGGTCTTCAGTAACTTCTGTACAGTTCTTACCGATGCATTCGTTCCAACGTTATTCGCGATTTGTCTTGCCGTTAATGCCGAATTCGATGCTTCGCGTAATATGGCTCGACGTTCTCTCTTAGTTGTAACGGATGTTGTTCGACCTTTAAAACGTTTTCCATAATTCTCGGGATCCCTAATAAAATTGTTCACAACCTGGTGTGATCGACTTATTTTCTTTGCAGTAGCCCTTGAGGAATACCCTTCTTGATGGAACGCTTTAATTTTTCCAATTTCTTCCATACTTAAGCACTTCTGTCGTCCCATCGTTGCACAATACCCTTAATTACAGATGTTTGTTTATCCGGATACACGTTGTAACTCGACACTCATCCGGTAGCTTACTATTAAATACTGGTCGTATCCAACCGGCGCGGTGCATTTTATATGTATGTGGTACTTACGTCACCCAATGCATAACGTTAGGCACTATTGCGCAATAATGCGTATTATTTGCCATATCATACCATTACAAACTTGCATTGTATTTTTAGTAAATGAATTGTTTTTCAAACCACCGAAAGCTTGCAACAAGTCGGGTGATCCTATTCATGTTGCGCGGAGTGTACATACAGGCCATTTAAATGCTCATAAATACTTTTACGTTTTTTTTGCAATTTTTCGATTTACTATATATTCAAGGGCTACATAATGCCACACTCCCGAAAGACAATGGTTGTCTTCATTTTGCGGCTGTTATATTATGATTCCTGCAAGGGGTTAACATCGCGCATAGAACATATCTAAGATATGATAACTCGAAGAATTATTATGCTCCCTAACTCATCAATAAACTTACAACAATTACTTGATACCCTACAAGTTACTTGGAATGATCTCCACAGGAGTCCATGAACATCATATTACGTGTAGCAGCATGTCAGGCGAATAATAGAATATATTCATTTACATGAAGCGGCAACTTATTATTAAATTTTCTCGGTAAAGGGTACGAATTTTTAATGAAAATTTAATCATTTATTTCTTAATAAAGTAAACATTTGTACCAAATTTATGTGATCTAAAAATATATACTTTTACTGGATGATTTATTTTTATTGTCACATAATATATAATTGAATGAATTAAAAGTATTTATAATTTAAAGAGTAACAATTGCAGTTCATTGTTAATTAATTTTTCATTTATTATGTACAATTTAGATAATTCACGTTCTAAGAAATCCTAAGGATACATGTGTATCGTATTGTCATCATTCAAATGCAATCGAAGGATCGACAGGAACCTTAGACGACTTCTTTAAATTATTCATTGCAGGAAAAGGTATTTTTACAAATAATTCATATAATAAAACTTGACGGAAAAGAATTCCTTTATTGATGTAATTTTTAAATCTGACTACGGTTTCAATTACAGTAAAACCTGTCAATAACGGCCACCCAAACAGCAAAATATATTGGCCGTTATATAAAGGTGTCCGTAATTGACAGGTTTTTCGTCTCACAAATAAAATACATAATTAATTTTAGGATTTGCTTTCTTTATTTTATTAATTAAAGTAAATAGTATATAAATACAAATATGTGTAAGAAAAACTAAAATTTTAATGTATTTACATATTATAGATAATATGACATCTAATAAATTATTTATATGTACATATTATTACAATATATTCATACGAAAAAACACAATTTATTAGGATTTTTTAAAGTATGTTTCAATATTTGTTTGCTTCACATTTTTTAGCTTCGATTTAAAAACTGCAGCTTCACATGTAAGTAAAATTTTAGAAACATCCATATAAATGTCACCATTGTTATTGCACAATAAATAATTTTGTATGTCTCTTAATTTTGCACACACTTCACTCATACTAGATAAACTAGATTTTGGAGTTTCACATTCGTCCAGGTCACTATTATCAGAGTTATGTTCTTCATCATTATTGCACAAATCTACAACAATTTCTGGAATACTGAAGTTAGGGCTCTCTGTAGGCACATGACGATCAATAGAAGCATATTCATCTAAATCCATCAAAAATTCGTTACGAACTGCAGGATATAGCTGGGCAAGGGGTATTTCGTCTTCTTCATCAAACATTGTGTCCTCCTGGATAACATCAGAGAATCCGGCCTTGGAAAAACATTTTTTAACTGTAGCAGCTGTAATCCATACAAGTGCATTGGCTAAATTTATGTTTTTTTCAAAAATTTCAAAATCACATTCATTGTCAATAAACGTTAGAAGCTTTTTAATCAAAAAATTTCGGTAAATCAATTTGAAATTCTGAATTATTCCTTGATCCAAGGGCTGACGATACGAAGTGGTGTTTGGCGGCAGGAAGACTAGTTTAACATTTTCTAATGGAACTTTAGAATGTGAAGTGGCATTATCCAAGAAAAGAAGCACTTTTCTATTTTGTTTTTTCATTTTATTGTCAAATTTCCGTTGTCATCCATGCCTTTTTGTTAGAAACCCATTCTAAGGGTAATTTGTCCACATGACTACCCTTAAAACAGCGAGGATTTTTACTTTTTCCAATTATTAATGGATCTTCCTTCTCACCTTCCATATTTGCACATAGTAAAACAGTCAAACGTTGTTTTGCTGCCTTCTTCCCTGCACAATTCTCACTTTTTAATGCAAATGTCTTATTTGGCATAGCGCGGTAATAAAGACCTGTTTCGTCGGCATTAAACACATCTCGAGGAGAATAATTTATTAAAATCAACGGTAACTTGGTTTTCCAGTCTTTTATATCGTCCAAAGTAACCTCTGCGGAATCACCACAAATTGATTTAAAAGTTATACTGTGTGGCCGACAGAAACTTTCCAATCATCCATTAGATGCTGCGAAATTTTCCATCTTTAAACTGCTTGCTGTCTCCAGTGCTTTTTGTTTAAATAGCGGCCCAGATATTGGAATTGCTTTATTTCTGGCTTTGCAAAACCAATTGTAGACGACTTGATCCACTGCCAATCCTTCCGACTTCGGAAATTTTCGTTTTAGCTCCATGTTAACACCTTCCTCGACCATCTTTTTTAATTCACCTTTATTTTTCACAATATCGTTAATTTGTGTTTTTCCAACCCCATATTTTTCGGCCAACTTTCGCGAACTTAACGCATACTTTTCACTTTCCGCGATTATATTTATTTTGTCTTTTAGCGACAAACGTTTTCTTTTTTGCGACATACTCAATTAAGAACCTTTCGAATACGGAGACAACTTTAAACTGAATTGTTTCCTTTAGAATAATAAAGTTTAAATCGAAAAGGGTGAATTACTACCAGGTAATAGGAAACCCCGGGAAACCCCGACAATTTGTATTAGGTATTTCCGTCAATAAAGATATACATGTCATAAATAGTCCGGCCGACATTGGCAGGTAAATTTCTATGAAAATAGGCCGTAAAAGTTTGGGTTATTTGACCGCGGCCGTTTTACAAAGGTGGCCGTAATTAACGGGTATTTGTGTATGGGAATTTCCTTATAGTCGATTCGGGGAACTTTGAAACTCAGGTGGCCCCTTTAGTCAGGTGGCCGTTAACACAGGTTTTACTGTTCTGTCATCATCAGCAGTAGAACAAATAATTACTCCTGGAGCACAAGCACATACTTTGCAAAAGTAATGTATTTTACTCACTTCTCTCCAAGACTTGGGGTGAAGGAGTTATTTTTGATAATTAACTATTAGAGATCAGATACAATCTCCAGTATTGTTAGAAAGACCGTTATAACACAGATCATATTAGATCATTTATCTGCATCTTTAAACTTTAAATGTAATTTATTTTCATTACGTAAGTTAAAAAGTTCTCTGATGTAATAAATCGCTTTATCGATTTCATTAGAATATTGAAGCTACATACATTACGAATTACAAAAATGACATGAAGATATCCAAGTTATTTTGGTATAAATCCACTACATAAAATCTTATCGAAGATAAAAGTCCCAAAAACCACTACTGTCTATTATTGAACATAATCTCTTGTTACATCGTAGCGACTTTTTAAAGTTGATGAATAGATAAAAGACACAAAAAACCCATCGAGACTATATCCTGATTCGTATATTGAATGGCGTGCAAACTGCTTGAATACCAGTTTGGTCTGGTTTGGTCAAGACAAGTATAGAAGTATGGCACTTACCACTGTCAAAACGCTCCCTGCATGATACAGCACCGTCGAAAACCAAAACGCACACTGTATGATGCAGTGTGCGTATATGGAATTTGTTTCGTGAGGGTTTTTGACGTGGTTTCCAGGTGCGACACTGTTTAATTATATGCTGATGATGACAAAATAGTTGTTAAGATACGTATACAGAATACGAAAATCAACATGGAAAGGGTTTATATATCAACCTTAAGTGATTAAGTTAATCAACCACAGTCTCTCAAATTTAACTTCTTAATAATATGAATATATCCCAATGGATTTTATTTAAATTAATAAATTTTACACGATTTTGAATTCGATAGGAGAACATATACTTATTATTATACAAATTTAGTTATTCCGTTAAAATTGTTTAAGTATATTAACTACTGAAGCGCTAAAACTATTATGTCTTTTGTATATAGTAAATTTTGGTCCATACTGGGACAACATAATGAGCTATTGGGAAAGAAGGCATTTACCAAACCTTTTAATAATTAAATATGAGGATATGATTAGAGATTTACCATCGATTATCCACAAGGTGGCCAAGTTTCTTAACGAAGATGTTCCAGATGATCAAATGGACAAGCTGGTTAAACATTTAAGCTTTGCGGAAATGAAGAAGAATAACGCAGTTAATTTTATACCTATAGTAGAAATAGTGAGACACTGCCTTGCAGATACATACACTTCCGATGGAGTTTTTATGCGATCAGGCAAAACTGGCACTTATAAATCCCAGATGACAATGGAGATGATAGATGTTATGGATAAGTGGACGAAAGAAAATACTGCTGGAACAGGATTAACATTTTAAAGCAATGAAAATGTTTATTGTAGAATTGTTTATGAAAATTTAGTAATGTAAATATACATATAATCCTTAGATTATTCAATAATTTTTTTTCCCAAAATCTAACTTGCACAAATAATTAATCCTTGAATGAGCAAATTATGTTGATTTCTACTAGTTTCTAGTTAGGCAGTCCTAAAAATATTTACAGATATTCGAAGAATACTGCTCAGTTCTAATATCAGGTTATTACATATGAAATGTCCGATTTTGTAAGGAATAAAAAAGTCTAAATTTAAAAAAATATAAATATTTATTCTGCAAAATAGTCTCCATTTACATCAATAGTTTGTTGCCAACGGCCTGGAAGCTGAAAAATTCTCTTTGAAAAGAAATCTAGGTTTTGACGGCTCACATATTGTTCAAACACTGCTACTACAGACTCCCGGTCAGGAAAGTCCCTATTTTTTAAGTGATTGTCTAAACTTCGGAAAAAATGAAAATCAGTTGGCGAAAGGTCAGGTGAATAAGGTGGGTGAGGGAGAATTTCGTAACCAAATTCCGAAAGTTTTTGGATTGTCTGTCGTGCAACATGAGTTCTTGCATTATCATGAAGAAGTATGGGTCCATGTCTATTGACTAGTGAGGGCTGCAAGCGGCTCAATTTTCCATGCATACTTTCCAGTTCGGCACAATAGGACGCTGCCGTGATGGTTTCACCAGGTTGCAAAAATGAATAGTGAATAATACCCTTACTGGTCCACCATACAGTCACCATAATCTTTCGCGGGTGAAGTGATACTCGTGCATGCTGTCTTGGTGCTTCGCCTCGATCTAACCATTGTCCTGACCGTCTCCAATTATCATAAAGTATCCACTTTTCGTCACGTCAAGAAACGGTTCAACTTTCTGTCGATTAGCCAAAGAGGTAGCCACCTCTAATCGACGGAACTTATTGGCTTCCGTTAATTGGTGCGGCACCCATCGATCGAGTTTCTTCACTTTGCCAATCGAAGAAAGGTGACGACTAATGGTGGCAATGGACACTTGAAATGTTTCTGCAAGGCTACGCACTGTTGTCGACGGATTACTTTCAACTTCTACACGCAGCTCGTCGTCATTAACGGTGCCACGCGCATATCCGCGAGGCTCATTTTCCAAATCAAAATTTCCCTCCCTGAATTCTTTAAACCATCGCCGTAATGTGCGTTCATTACACGTGGTTTCACCGAACGTCTGATTAATTTCTCGCGTTGCTACAGCTGCATTTAATCCCTTTTTAAATTGAAAGAGGTAAATTGCCCGAATATCTCTTGCCGACAGCATTTTCATAGGCGAGACAAGGACAGGTGTATTAATCTTTCCAAGAAATGGAACAGGTACACACTTCAAAATAAATACCCTTTTCTACAAATACAATAATAATTTTCACCAAAAACATACACGTCTTCACACAGGTACGATTCAGTTCAGACTGAAAAAAAACACGGACATTACATTTGTAACAACCTGATAACATCTACAAGCATATACAAATACCGTAAACCTAGCTGTTTTAATAATTATTATATGTTACAACATATTGTCTACCTATTAATCTACTTTTTACAAATATTTTCCAGATACATCATCTAAATCGATTTAATTTTTATAATTCATAATATATGTATATAAAACTGCATCATAGTGGTATGCATCTTTTCCCCTGAAGAATACTGTTAAACAGGAAAAAAACGGCTTTAAGATTTGAGACTACAATTTTCAACTAACAAACAAAAAACTAATAAAATAATTTTTGTCAAAATTTTTAGTGTTCTTTAACCATATCGGTAATTGTACATACATACATATACATGACTATACTAAAATAAATATTCAATTCTTAGGGGTAACTTTCTGGAGTTATTTGAGGTAAGATATTTCTAAACTTGGTTTAGATTAAGATATTCAGTCGATTTACGAATATAACGTATGAATATTAAATGGATCATCTTGAAAACTATTACTTACACAAGCAATGTATTGAGAAATATTTCGACGACAAAGTAAACACTGTTAACAACAGATGGAAGTGACATTTTTCTAAAAATTAATCTTGGATTCCTTCATAATACTGTGTCATATTTTACAAACGTTAATTATAATTATTTATAACAATTATGAAATACTTCTAAAGGTACTACTTAAATATTACTTTTTAGGTAAAATATAACATTTAAGATCTATTCGATCTGCGCAAGTCTCTGCGCAAGTTATCCCTTTAAGTTAAACGAAATAAACGAACATATTAGTTTTATTGAAATAAACCTTTTGTGTACATTAGGAACAGAATTTCTAGAGACGCTGTTACTATAAATTACAATGAAAGAACTGAAAAATTGTTGGATACAATTTTGTTATAAGATGTACAAAATTTTACGATGCACGCGTAAAGGCGATTGGTTTATTAATGTGGCTGGAACTGTTCTCAACTTTACGAAGTATGAGTTAGCTCGTATTATAGGTATGTGAATTCTATGCAAAGGAATATAGATTTAATAACTCCTTAACGGATAATTTATAGAATTAGAATTACTGTGGGAAGATTTTCGAGGCAATGGAAAAGTAGTTGAAGATAAATACTGTGACATGTATAATAGTGAAGAAACTTATAAAGATCAGGATTTTTTGAATAGTTTATGTCAATTAGCTCTTCAGGGTATACCTTTACCAATAATATTACAATTTTTGGAGGCTCGCATACGACAATGCAAATTTTGCCGGCATTTAGTAAATTTCGAGTTGCAATATGCGATATATTTTGATAAATACCCTGGATTAAATTGTTACTTTTGCGGAAATGTATATCCTGGAATCTATATTAAATACAGGAATGTGCAAAACGTAATAAATTTAAATCAAAGTACTTGTTTTTTTGTTTAATATTTTTTATGTTGGTATTAGAAATAATTAGTATTGGTAGAACGTAGAAGTAGGGGTATTTTGGTGTTTATGTTTATAGGTTAGATTCTTTTAGTACATGTAGATGTCAATTAAAAGTTTATATTGAATAGCAATAAAAATGGTAATTAATCTTTATTTATTAAAACAGATACTTAGTAAAAACATTTTAGGATATTAGTGCATTTTCTGATGACAATTTTGATACCAAAGCGTGGATAAACGAAATTTTAAAAACTCCAGAAGCTCAAGAGAAGAAAGAGGTTCCCTTGCTAAATAGATTTTAAACATTAAAATATAAATAATGTTATAATTTCAGTCATTTACAATGTCTTTGGTTATGAAAATGCAGTTATATGTTCAACAAGTAAATACTGCACTAGAAGAAGCAAGTCAACAAGTTTTCATATCCTTACCAAAAATTATAAGAGACACTCAATCTCTGCAAGAAGAGGGTATGTTGTTGCAAGAAAAAATGGGTTGGGTAAAAGATCAAATAACTAAAATTGAGAAAGATACTGGAGACTCAATGAAGGTTATAGAAAATTTAGATTATATTAAAACTAAACTTGAACTTGCTAAACAAGGTTTACATGAAAGTGACAATTGGACTGTACTGGGTAAAAAAAATTATTATATGATGATGTATAAATGAAAGTTTCTCTTTTTCAGTAAATGAATTAGAAGAAATGTTTGATTCAAAACATGTCGAAAATATATCTGCGAAACTAGTAAGTATGCAGCACTCTTTGAAATTATTAGTTGATGTTCATGATTATGAAGACAGAAAATTACAACTTGAAGGCTTAAAAAATCGTTTAGAAGCTATAGCTAGTCCTTCAATAGTACAAGCATTTACAACAAATAATATAGGTAAATTCTATACAAATAATTTTTGAAGTCTTAATAAAGTACTTCTATAGGCTTATACTATATTTGCATACATTTTTACAATTAAAATTGTATTTTTGTGAGTTAATTATATTTCTTAATGAAAATACTCTGTATAGTTATCTATAATATACAATTGAAAACTGCAAAACATTTTAAATGCATTTAATATTTAAAGTATAAATATGTATTATAAACTACAAAAATGCAAAAGATGAAAATAAGTTATAAAAATTGAAAAACCATCAAAATTTATGATAATTAAAATTTTAAAAATGAATATTCAAAAAATTAAATATCTTTTCCAGAGCAATCAATATTTTATGCTAAAATATTTAGATCAATTGATCGCCTACCTCAATTGTCAAAGTACTACCATAAATGCCAAAAAGATGTACTAGTGAAGAAGTGGAGAGATCAATTAGAAATTGAACAAGATGAACCAATAACTCAAGTTATCCACAATTACTTCGACGTCCTATTGTCTAATTGGCATATGCAATGTAAATGGTTGAATCAGGTGTTTCCAAATAATCCAACTAATGACTCGTTAATTGATATATACACTGATGCTATTGCTAGTTTTGATCCCAGTTTATCAGAATGTGTCGATGCTGCTATGAAGCAGCAATCAGATAAATTGTCCTTTGTACATGAAGTTAAAAACATCATTAAACAGTTTAGTAATAATTTGCTAAATATTATTAATGTGTCATCACTAGGTAAGTGAATTTATTTAAAAATTAGATTAAAATTGAATAATTTTATTTATAAGTAGAAGCAATAGCAGTAATTTTATTTCCGAATTTAAAAATGTTAACAATGAACTTGTTTGTTTTTTTATATTTATTTCAATGGAATGAATTTTTTAATATTTTTAGCTTAATAGTCAACAGATATATAAAAAATGAACTTAAAATAATGTTTAATACATATAATTTAGTCTCATTATTAGAAAACCATAATAACTTAACCATTGAAAATATATTGCCACGGTTCATAAAGGCTCTTGTAGAGAGAGATATATAATTTACAATTCTTTAACTAGTATTTACTGTAACATCAATGTATAGAATAGTGTTTCTTTAAAATTAAGTAAGTTTTTTTGGTGTATCGAAATATATTGTTTAAAATTAATAATAATATTCTCTTTATCAGAACTGAAACGAAAAGTCTTTTTTGTGTTATTCATTTGCTTCAGTATTAAGAATAGATTTCTCCGGCATACATATTTGAGTAGTTCTCTTTTGAAAGCGGTTTTTTAACTTTTGATCATATAATTACACCATAAAAAAAACAAATTTTTTACTACGTGGACCAGTAACTTCTCATGACTCATCCAGTAAAGTAAATGAGGCATACTTTTCGAAGAAACTTCGGAAATCTGCGTGGTCATTTGAGCTCATAAAATACTAAACAGAATCATAAGCACTATTAAATCCAAATAAAATTACTCATAGTTTAGACCTTTTTTGTAGATTTAATTTCCACTGCCTAAAACTTAAATTTTTTTGAAATATATGTTTGTGTTACATACTGTACATAAGAAATGGTACACAAGAGTTCCTGAAATTTTTATCGTGCTCGTGATTAGTTACAATTAAGCGCCTCTACGTGGAGTTGTTGTATACTATTTGTGGATCAGTATACCAAGCGCCATCATTGTAAGTGGAAACTTTTGTTGGTAGACATGAACAGGTTTTCATTGTAGCTGCTTCTATTTATGGCACTTCTATATACGGCACATTTGATAGAACATATCTGTATTATATTCTATTTTAAACTCGATAAGTCGGTCGTAGAAAGACACAAAATGTTAAACTATACGCAGGCAACGCTTTGGGTCAAACGAAAACTTGCGACACTAGTTTAAACGTTTCAAAAATGATCAAACATCAGGCGATGACGAATGTTATGGACAACTATCAATTAGCATTTCACCACAGACCATATTGCTGTTCGAAGTGCAGATCAGATTATAAATGCAGAATTCTATTGTAACATCCAGAAAAAAAAAACACAGGAACTACTGAGCTCCCCACGACGCACGAGCCCATACTGTTTTTGTTGTATTTGGCTCCTTGCCACTGTTTCCTCTTTCCAAGGATGAAAATGAAGATGAAGAAGCGAAAGTTTAACACGGCAGAAGAGATTGAAACCAAATCGCAGACAACGCTAAACACACTAACAAAACAAGACTTCTAGAATGCATTCCTTTTGTGGTATAAGCGCTGAGGTTGTCACTTCCAAAGTGACAAGGGTGAATAACATCCTGGTATACTGCAATTTTATTTCTCGCCACATTTCGGGAACTTTTGGATACCCCCTCGTATTATAGTAACACAGTCAAAACGAATTTCAAGATAATTTTTATGCGTTTTCGTGGCAAATCTCCTATCTTGTGTAATGTAATCCAAACGACATTTTTATAAAATAATAGTCTCAAAGCAAAAATTTTATTATTTTTTCTGGATTTTAGTACAATACATATAAATATTCTTTTGTGTAATTTATACTTACCATAATTTTTTACATGTTACTATCATATTTATCACACTAAGTTCCATAATTTCTCCATTTGAATTATTTCCAATTGATTTTTATTTATTTATTGGTGTAATCTTTCGTGTTTGTAATTTAAACTCTTACCGTCCTGTTTTCCCCCCACACTTTTCAATATATGGTCGTTAGTGATGTACATAAATATGTTTAGTGTCTTTTTGCTAATGCAGAAGGCGAATTTGTCTACATTAAGCTGTATTAAATAGAAATCTATAAAAGGTCTTTTACAAACCTATAGTTATGATCATTAAAAAATCTATAGTTTCTACCTATTACAAGGGAGTTCACAAATTATTATTTTGAATGTATTACCTTTTGTCTTGATCTAATTTGTTTTAGAAAATGTATATAATTGTTTTAATAACTGTGCATATTTCTAGGTCAATTACAAAAAGATAAACTCATTCCATTTCTGCAAATAATCTACGCACCCTTGGTTTCCTACGTTTCTAATTATGTAATATACGAACAAGTAAATCTGAGCCAAAAACTAGCAGGCATTAAATGTATCAAGGAAGAATTAACAGATACAATCCAGGCTTTGGGCTTGACAATTCCATCTGTGATGGATCTTGCCCGCGAAGCTAAAAAACGTTGCGAAGAAATCACTGAAAATTGTGGCTACTGTGGCTTCTTGAAAGCACTACGCACATTCCTCCAAAGTTACGCCGATCAATATAAAGTAGCATTGAGACAGATAGATCGCAGCAGAAAGCACAACGATGTCTGGACCATATTCCAATTGTGTTTGTCTCTCTTGCAGAATGCAGGGGAAGTGTTGCTGAATTTACAAGACTTGGAAAAAGGTTTAACTCTGTCTGTTTTGGACTTTAATAAAAGCAGTAATAATGCTGTGGAATTTAAATACTTACTGTTAAATACATCTGAGCGTAAAGAGTATGAATCATTAATAAGATGCGTCACTGAAGGTACTAGATTATCTTTGCTAGATCATGGCATGACAGAATTTAGTAAATTATGTGTCGACATACATAATATTACTTACCAAGTGATTTTCGCTCCAATTTCCTCTCAACTAAACTGTGTCGCACTATCAAAAACTTGGACACAATTTGCAGATTCTACTTACATGGCTGACTTGCCTGAATATAGTTTCTCTCCACAAGAATATATTACGCAGGTAGGGTGTATATGTTATTTTCGACGCTATATGTATCAAACAGCTCTACTAGTTGTCTGCTTGGTCTTTCAACAGTTTTTCGACCATTAGATTCACAAGTGATCTGCTTCTGTTCATTCACTTAATATGTGATTTTTATTTTCCCCCGTTTTTTTTTATTTTTCATGGAAATTTTATATTTATAATGAATCTTTAATATTTTCATTTCTTATGCAATCTTTTTTTTATACTTCCCTTTACCCTTCTTGTTTTTTGTTGTCCCTTTTTCATTCTCATGCATAGAAATAGATACAGCTACGGCTTTATAAAATTTCAGCTGGACTATCCTTATTTTATTTGTCAAAGTTCTAACAGGCCTACATACGTTGTTAAATTTATTCACTTTTTATTATAAGAAGAAAGAAAAATGTTAAAAAACTGTATTATACTCATCTTTATATTTATTTTATTATCTATAGATCGGACAATATTTGATGACTCTGCCTCAGCATTTGGAACCGTTTTTGTTCCGCGAAAATCCATCTCTGAATTGTGCCCTGAAGGCTGCCGATTCTGAATATACTAGTGCAACAGATGTTGAGGGTGCTTTAACTGATGTATTTTTAAATATTGTATCCCGTGGAACTTGTCATACATACTGCGACCAAATTTTATCTATTTGCGAACTAAGTCCTGCTGCTAGCCGTCAATTAGCGCATGATATTGGTAAGTATGCAACGTCTTAAGACATATGAGCGGTTTTAAATATGTTACTTTTTTGCATGATCGCGTGTTTGCATAATAGAGTTGAAAATTTTATAAAAATACGATCAGCGATAGTTTTTGTTTATAAATCAACATTATTAAACTGTAAACTTGTCCATATTGCAGATGTCAAAGTGAAAAGAATTGATTACCATTTCTTAACAGAGAAAAGTGATTGAAAAGATTATCTGTACCACTCACATGACGTGTTTTGGTTGTCTGTTACTAACTTATCTAATTATCTATTTCAGGATATCTGGGTAACGTTTTAGAAGACCTTGGTTTAAACTTAACTGACAATTTGAAACAACTAGCAACATTATTAAGACTCCCAGCAGATCAGTATCAATCACAAAGTGGAGGTTGCTCAGCAAGATATGTCGCTGCAGTTAGGCAAATGAGAAATATTCAATCATCGGGTTGATAATGAACATTCAAAAGGAATAAAACAATGTTTTATATTATTTAATATTTATATAGTTCTGTATATGTTTAAAATACGTTAAAAATAAATAAATTACCAATTGAAAAGGGAGTACAAACTGTATTTTACTTTAAAAATATTATGTGAAGTGTTTTCTTTGTTGTTGAAGTACGTTGCAAAAAACTTAACTAATTATTGTATTAATACGTAAAAGCTAACTAACCAATTAACGTCAACTGTAAATTGTGTATAGTTTATTTAGAATGGATTCCTGCATTCCCACTTTCAGCTATCTGAACTACTAATACGAAGACAAGAAGCAGAAATGCGTCTAAAATTTTGTACAGCATGAATACAGACCATATTTGGTAGTAGTATTTAGATTAACACTATTTTACTATGCATAGTAAAAGTTGAATATATACAAAATAATATCTATTACTCGAGTATCCCTGTGATCATTTGAGCAACTATCTACAGTATACATAGTCAAAAGTAATACTGTATGGGACACTTAACTAATATTTTGGCTTATTTTAAACGAATGAACCGATTTTATACAACAATATTTTATTAAGTTAAAGTCAGATCGACGTATGTCTATTATCTGGCTTCCGCTAAGCTAGCGCAATTTTAACAATTCTGGAGATTTGTTAATGTTAAGCGCGGTATCAACATATCGAGCTGCTTTCTATTTAGTGGCACTTATTACAACTATGGCTTGGATTACACCCAAAACCAAAGATAGTTGGTTCATCAGAGAAATAGCTCGTAAATTTCTTCTAGATACTGAGACGAAGAGAATCTTTTTTATTTTGTATTTCGACTAGATTAAATTTTATTTCGAGATACTGCAATGTAGAATAATTTTTTTCTCGCTAGAGTAGCAGTAGAGCGTATTTTCTTCCTTTTGCAAGGAACCGTGTAGATATCAGTTAAAAGTAATTTTTCTTTTTTAAGCTGATAGTTTTTTTTTAATAATGCAGGGCAGGGTAACTTCTTTCTATGTTTAGAGATATTATGATACTGGAATTGGAGCTTATAAAAGTTCTTACACTAGCTGTTAGATGGAGTCATAGATAGAACGACAATTATATAAAAATTATGATTTACATTTATAATAATAAGTGGTAGGTAGTAACTGAAAACTGAAGTAATTATTGTCTATAACATGTTTTAAAAATATAAAAATAAATCGCACTGCGTATTAATAGGTAATTTGAAGATGATCTCACTTTTGGCATTAGCTTTGGGTACACATAATTCTATACTTCGTAGGTTGAGTATAAAAGCCAAAACAACAAATTTATGAAATATATGCTTAAAACCTAGTATTATAAATTGTATTTTAAAGGAAATAATTTAATTAAAAAATAATAAATTGTCCTACCATCTCTGATACAGTGTCTAAATTTCTTTCAGTTTTTTTTTTTGTATTAAGATGTCATGGCTTTGAAACTAGAATTGACCTGTAAAAGTTAAACTAGTAGTTAATAGATGGCGCTACAGGTATAGGTAAAATTAATTTATAAATATGTAAAAATTAATATTTAAATATAATTTTAGTAGTAAATAGTGCTTAAAAAAAGCAATAATTATTTTCTATAACATATTTTTAAGATATAGTATAATAAGTCGCATTGTGTCTACACTTTTGGTATTCTTTTCAGGTCGAGCGTCTTAAGTTTGAAACCTCAAGTTAATATTGGAATTGCTTAACAGTTAGAATTTATTATATTACATTGTAAAAAGATATAAATAAATTATTTGAAAACATGTTCCGCCACCTCTGATAAGTTCAGAAGAATTCCTGGATCTACACAAATTTTGATTGATGTAAACAAAGTTCTTCACCATTAAATAATTAACCGTGCACATGGTTTGCGGTTTTCCTCATTAATTTTTATGCTGTTGTTTAAATAAAGGAATAGTTGTTTTTTGCTAGATACTCTTAAAATTCTTGACGATATTTGACCATAGATTTAGATACAGAAATACTTTCTTTTTGTAGAAATTGCAGAAGAAAAGGAACTTCTAAAATTCTTGACGAAGTTTGATCAACAATGTAGAGCCAGTTTCACATACTTCCGCTACCTTAGTAAATCAACAAGATTTCCTGAGGTTGCGAGATCTACTGATAACTTTTTCATTATAAACAGTAGGTTGGTCCACACGGGTCCCTTCTCATCGCTTTTCATTCGGCAACTTAATCTGCCATGTATTTACGAATTTGTTGAGTACGATTTATGTATTACAGAAGCTAGGGCAGTGTGCTGTAGATCATAAACTCATTCTTAGAAGGTGGTTTCATCATAATAACAAAAACTCTACGTCAAACACTAGTATATGCTACAACAATTTCGTTTGTGCATTTTATGACACATTATAATGCGAATATTGACAGCTACGTACTTTCAGTATATATCATCTAGACCTAAATTTCCACCTTGGTTCAACCTAAGTGTTAAAAACCTTATCTTGTAAAAACGATATTTATTTGTTTGGCAATGTACATGTCTATATTACTTAGTTATTTGAGCGAATGTAGAAACGATTTCTAAAGTTCTTATTTTATAAGTTGGACTACTCTTATCCTCAACGTAGCCTGACTACAACAGTTTGCTTATAGACACAACTTGTCTTCCCAGAGTCAAAGATGAGATGAAGCTGTTCATGAAATTTTTTAATAATGATATCGATTTACCCTTTTTATTTCGGTATTGCTAATAAGCTGCGTTCTGACCAGCTCTGGAAAGGTTATATTTATTTATTTATTATTCTTTCTTCCTATAAACTTTCCAGATATTATTTCTATTTTTTGTATTATCTTAAGTAAAGGGTTTTCCAATAGGGACTTGACAACTTTTAATTCAATTTGTGAACGCACTCTTTCACTAATCATCGAACTGTCACTGTCAATTTATTCAATAAACTTAACATTTTCATCATGGTAAAGTACACGAACGAACAACGTCTGCAAATTATAAAAATTTACTACAGAAATTCAGAGTCGAGATGATCAATTTCATCGCAAAATCATTTTTAGTGACGAAGCTCATTTTTGGCTCAATGGGTTCGTCAATAAGCAAAATATGCGTTATTGGTCGGGTGAAAATTCACATGTGCTTCATGAAACACCACTCCATCCACAAAAAATAACTGTTTGGTGCGATTTGCATGCCGGCGACGTCATAGGGCCATATTTTTTCGTCGACGATAATGATCGTCACGTTACTGCGAATGGTAGTCGTTATCGCGCCATGATTATCAATTATTTTTGGCCCGAATTGTAAGATATGGACTTGGACAACATGTGGTTTCAGCAGGACGGTGCCACAAGCCACACAGCACACGTTACAATCGATTTATTGAAGAGTAAGTTTGATGAGCGTGTTATCTCAAGAAATGGACCAGTCGATTGGCCGCCTCGTTCGTGCGATTTAACGCCTCTAGACTTTTTTCTTTGTGGCTACGTCAAGTCATTGGTCTATGCCAACAAGCCGACAACGTTGGAAGAGCTCAGAGCCAACATTGAACGCGAAATAGCAGCCGTTTCGGCCGAGTCATTGAAAATTGGGTCCAACGAATCGACCGCTGCAAACGTGCCCGCGGTGGCCATATGAACGAAATCGAGTTCCATTCATAAATGTTTTGATTGTACTTCAACCCGATAATAAAGTTTTTGAAATATCTCAAATGGTCGGCATTTTATTTTGAAAAAAAGTTGTCAAGTCCTTATTGGAAAATCCTTTATATATTATATGCTGAATATTGTATTTTGCAATGCTTAGTGTTTTGATCAATAAGGTTGATATATCAACCTTATTGATCAAGTCAATCAACCACAGGCTCCATCAAATTCAACAATGCTTAGTGTATTAATAATTCTTTATTTTTAGTTTTTGTATTTTACTCTGCAATTGGATTTGTATCTCTTGGGCAGTAATGAAGATTATTATTACTACGCGATTAATAACATTGCAACTTTACTGTAGACTGTTAATAGCTCAAATCATAATCCAATTTGTGGTAAATTATGGAAAATTACTCGCGAAGGACGAAAACATCGTATGACAATTAACTAATTCAATGCTTTGCTGCCTAAATGAAGTTATTACATGAATCGGCAGTAGGACTAAATATTACTTTTTTTGATTTAGGTCATCTATAATTATTTTCACGTTGCCTAGTATATTATTTTGAAATTCCATTATATCTTTAATAATGTACTGTACACTGATTACGTAATTTAAATGTACTTTCGTGAAGACATATCTTTAAACAATTAGGTAGAATAAAAAGTTAAAAATTTGGACACCTAATAACTAAAATAAAGTATCTAATCTTAGTAAGTAGACAAAGTCAAGCATGATCCTCCTAATCTAAGGAACCTTCTTCATATTTGAACCAAATTCGCTAATCCGACAACTACGTGACTAAAATGTTAGTCAATAACAAATATTTCAACCAGGATATCCATCATACCATAAATCAACGTCTCACTTCAAGGTCATTCAGTTCCGTTTCTTAAACCACTTCTATTTCTAATGCTTATTCACGTTTCAAATCCTTCTAAAGCCCACCACCAGAACCATCTTCCAACCCCACTCCACATTATCGGACCTCTTTTTTTCAAAGACTGTATCTGTCTAAAAATTTCTAGTGTTTACAGAATTCCATGCTTCTGTGGCAATGTGTACACTGGCGAGACTAAACGTTCGATTGGGTTCGCATTCAACAACACAGGATTTATGCATGGAGTCTACACTTACTGAGCATAGATTGGAAACCGGATACCAAATTCAATTTAATTCTATCCAGATTCAACCCCACAGTCTATATTATAGTTATAATATTCGTGAATTCTTAGAAATCCAAAGACATCACCAATGACAGCTATCTTTTCCACAACACGTGGCAAATTTTACTTTCAATACCACTGTACCGTAAACATAATACTCCAGTGACCCAAAACAACTATATAACCACTTTCTGAATTTAACGGGCCTTCAGTTACAGTGTAGCAGCGAGATCAACAGCAGTCCTGAGATGTTCCTTGCAAGATTGGACGAAATTTTGGTAAGTAAAACAGCAGTTTCAGCAAACTGAGCCCGGAAGAAACAAAAATAAGTTAAGTTCATATGAAATATACATTATTTATTATTAATACACATATTTGGACACTGTCTAATGCAAATTTTTTTAAATGCTAATTACGTTTTCGGATATATATTTTTAAATCATGTATGAGTTTCAAGAAACTCTTATTTTTCTTTACGTAAAAATATTATTTAATCGATACTTACCTTTTCTGCAATTAACGATTCAAATCAAATTTTTATTTTACTTTTCTAGGGGCAGACAGGAATTATACAATAAATAGTAGCAAATGTTTAATGATATTTATAAAATATACAAAAAGGAAATTTAAATTAATCATTTAACATAATTACAGAATCTCTGGTGCCCATAATTTGAATGTACGATCATATGAGCTAGTTACAACATATTGATTATCCACTGAAACATCTACACACATTACTCTACTGTCATGTCCTGATAAAGTTTTTAAGGGCTGCCACGTACGATTAGTCCATACTTTAGCTGTACCATCATAAGAACTGGTTACTAAATAATCACCGTTTTCTTTCTGATATTTAACATCAGAAACTAAGCTTGTATGTGCGGGAACGGTATATAAGACGGATCTTTTACGTAAATCCCATATTTTAATAGCATTATCATCGCTAGAAGTAGCTATGTGATAGCCGTTCGGAGAAAAATCGATTCCGTATATAGGTTTTAGATGACCTTCCATGAACATAATGCACCTGCCTGTGCGTAAGTCCCATACTCTTCCGAAAGCATCCAAACCTCTAGAAAATAATTAATGTTACTTACGAAGCTAATGTTAGCATTAATGTACTTACCCCGTAGCGCATACAGAACCATCTATTTGAAAACTTATACAGTATACTGCCTTACCGTGACCTTCTTGATGCAAAACTTCCGCACATTGTTGTAAATCCCACAGCCTCCATGAAGAATCATGACAGCACGTACCAAGAAATCTTCCTGATGGATGAAATGCTAGTCTTGATACTCTATGGGGCATATGGCCTTCGATATCTGCTATAGGTTCTTGACTAAAATAATAAATAAAGAAGTTGTTTTAACTCAAGTGTAGCAAATTTTAACAAAATACACGACAGCATAGTATTTTTTTATGTTTAATTTGTTCATCGTACAACATATTATTCTTGTGTTCTTTTAATAACTCACTAATATAATGGAGGCGTAATTTCGCGCCAGTTACCACACAATGTATGTAAACTAAATTTAGGTAAATATTTGATAATTTTTAGGTAATGACCCGTGCTCTTGGAACTATTTCAAATTTTTAACTGTTAACATTTACTTTAAACAAGCAAAACAAACCACGAAAAATCTTTCCAGATAGCGACTTAACCTATTACTGAACTATCGGCAGTCTAATGAAACTTTTAACAATAATTACTTATTTCAATAAATACAAATCGAATAAGAAAAAAGGATATAAAATCTTAAGTAGCTACTCACAACTTCATTAAACTCATTTTAATTTTATAACACAAAAACGACATTAAAATATCTAGTAGTCGTTGAGAAGTACATCAATATACAGCTCTGTGTAAAATGTTTTTCTTGCTGTTGAAAATACAAAACTTCATTTTGTTGTTTAGAAGACTGTCTCCGGAGCAACATTTTCAATACATGCCTTACAATTACATTTGCATTTAATTTTAAATAGACATCGCCTATTTTGACACTTAGATACGATGATGGTTCGATAACTATGTAGCCTAACGCTTATTTTATATTATTATTTTTTACCATTCTTTGTTACGTTAAATATGACAGTGCAGAATGATCTGTCCTTCTGTCTCAGTTTAACAGTGCGCCAAATAGATTGTCCTGTGTGATTTTGTAAATAATGGAAAAACTGGGTTGCAAGTAGTGATAAAATAATTTGATTTGAAAGATTTAACACAGCCGGAAATTAAAGCAACGCCCGCTCCTGATTTTCTATGATTAAAAACGGGTTTCCGACGTCAAAAACGGCTACTACCTCGGATATAAATGGGAAAAATTCATCATATCGTATCGGATGAACGTTGAATAAAAATGCGCGAGATAGCAGACATAGTGAGTATTTCAAATAACAGTGCGCACAGAATTTTAACTGAAGAATTGGAAATGAAAAATAGTCGGTGGTCGCCATGGTCGAAATTCATGAATTGGGATTTAAATTAGTACTTCATTCGCTCTCTTCTCCAAATTTCGCTCTTAGCGATTGTGTTTCCAAAATAAGAAAATGTTGGACGGAAAGAAATTTGTCCAATTTTAAAGTAATTGTTGCTGTAAGTAACTATTTACAGGATTCATAGACCTACAGTGCAAGCACTGCTAATTTGTAGTATTTTGGAAAATGTGCGTTCACCGAGCATGAAGCTACATTAAAATATTTTTCTTTGTTCAACAAACTTGCATTTTCTTTGTTAGGCCACGTAATTATTGAACCTGTGATGAAACATTATTGGTGACGCTACATATAGTAAGTAGGACCTATCTGGGCTAATGGCTAAAAAGTTGTTTCTCTCGCTGCTATTACTAGTCTTGCTGAAATTTCTTAGGATGTCTGGTCTCCAGCCATTAAGTCTACACCTTAGAAATGAGTACAGATTCTTATGAAATTATATTTATCTCTTTCTATTCATAGAATTAATGTATATAATTCTCTGATTTACTTATGTGCAATGCTGTCAAACAATTTGCAGAGTGAAAATTAGTTACATTATCTACAATCTTCTTTCTCGTCGGCACATGTCATTATTTGTGTAAATCTATTTATTATTTTTAGTAGAAATTTGAAAATTACCTCTACTTCACGCTCAGTGCCATAGAGGAGTCATTATAATAGCAACATTAATACCACTTTCAAAGTGTTCAATATGCTAGCTTTAATGAAAAGTGATTACAATCAAGTTTTATGCAAAGAATAAGATAATTATGTCACTCGAGGAAAAAAATATAAGCTTAATTAACATTCTTATTTGCTATTATTAGTACATTATATATTTCAGATGAAAAATAAAAGTAGCAAGCAGGTGAAATTCAAGTTTATTTTTATTATATCTAAAACTTATATGTGTAGATTATGGTTGTGTGCATAACAAGAAATATTGCATCTTCTCTATCATTGATTATTTATATTCAGTCTATCTCCATTCAAATATTATCTGTTACATTTATGTATCTTAAACAGTAATATGCATTAACATGAATGCTTTATATACCTTTTAAAGTCCCAAAGCTTCACAGAACCATCGGCCGCACACGACGCCATATTACATATCGTTTCTTCTTGAGAAATAGTGGCTTTAGGGTGAAAAACGATTGCCCCCACGTGACAAGTGTGTCCTTTAAGTGTTTGTTTCAATTGGCAATCTGGAACAGTCCAAACTTTACATAATCCACTCCTGGAATGGAGAAATGTAAATAAATTAAAATGCTAAAAATTCATACGCTCATGCAATTTGAAAACATGATAAATTAGAACATATTGAATAGTAAGAAGGCAACATGTACTAACTAAACAACCATAATTATGATTAAAGTATATATTGGGTTGGCAACTAAGTACTTTCGGTTTTGTAGTATAAAATAAAACACTTTTTTTTAAACAAAGAATAGTTTTTAATCAATTATATATTTTCCATTTTGCACAATGACCTTTTGCCATCTTTCTTTCAGCTGCATGATTCCGCGCTCATAAAATTTCTGGTCCTTATCAGCAAAAAAACTGAACCAGGTGCGAGTGAAGGTCATCGTCATTTGTGAAAGTTTTACCATTCAAAGAATTCTGCAAACTTCGAAATAAATGGTAATCAGATGGTGCTAGATCAGGGCTGTATGGGGATGTGGTATCACTTCCCAGACAAGCTCCAATAGTTTCCCACGAGTTGCCAAAAATGTGTGAGGCCTTGCATTATCTTGGTGGAAAACTACACCTTTCCGATTTGACAATTCTGGCCGTTTTTCTTTGATTGCTTCATCCAGTTTTATTAAATATCAGGCTTCTTAACTAACTCAAGACATTTTAAATGTTTTTCATTTGTTGTGTGCGATACATGTAGCCTCTCCGCAACCTCTTGAAGAGCTATATGACGATCCTCTTCAATTATGACTTTGATTTGGTCATCATCAACTTCAGTAGGCCGACCAGAACGTTGCTCATCTTTGAGGGAAAAATCTCCAGAACGGAATTTTTTATACCAATTCTGACACGTGCGCTCTGTTAAGCAATTAGCACCATAAACTTCACATATCTTTTTGTGAGCCGCAGCTGCTTTCTTTTCTTTACGGAAATAAAATAATAAAATATGTCGAAAATGTTCGTTTCTGCACTCCATTTAAAATTAACCCACAACTAATAGCTTTAATAAAAATCACGCACTACTTGCTTCTGAAGTTACGTCAATGTGACTAGTATCACGCGACAAACGGTAAAGTATAGCACTAACATACGTTATACAAAAAATAAAGCAACGCTCTCTATCAGTAAAAACTGAAAGTACTTAGTTGCCAACCCAATATATGTGTGTATATAATCAAATCAGAATAGCGCACAGATCGAAATCCTTATGTGTTTGAAGTGTTGTATAATTTGAACTATTGTATAATTTATAATAACGTACAGATCGAGATCCTAGTGTACTTGAAGTATTGTATAATTTAATCCTCGCTAAGCTAATCTAACATTAAACTAGTCTGTGATAATTTGCTACATTATGAAAGAAGACTAATGAAATGTATTGAGCGTTTTGATATTTATTTTCAGTTATCAAAATAACAAATGCTGCATCAAAATTAAGAGGATGTGTATTTTGAATTATTAAGTTTCATCAACGTACTATCTAAGAAATGATACAGTTTTTCATCCTCAGGAACGTGTATGCTCTAAGTCATTAATAGTTGGAGAAAGACGCAAGCAATCCCCTTATCTGCACCCTTTCTCTTCTTCGCAGAATACAATTTCCGCCAATAATCTGTAAGAGCATAATAGCGAAGTGCATAGTGTTCAAACGACAGTCAAATGTCTACTAAAAATGCATGATTGCTACTCTGCTCGTAGTGTCGGAAAATTGATCGTATTCACCAGGATTCTGAGTGGTCTCTGAATGATTGAGTTTTATACAAAATTATATAAAGATTACAGATTATTTAACATATTGCAGATACAACTTTTAATAGTACATATATAAATAAGTCTGGACGATTTTGAAAATATCGTTTGGATTATTTCAAAATCATAGACAATAGCAAATTAAACATGTAATAAACAACATACCAGGATGCAGTCGCTATCAACTGAGAATTTGGACTGAACTGACAATAAGAAATAGGTCTTGTATCCCCAACTTGACTACTATGGATTGCCAGCATCTGCAACCTCTTTTGTATTTCTTGCATTTTAGCCGTTTTCGTAGCACCAGGTAAACTTATAGCATTCCTAGCCTCTTCTAACCTGGCTTTTGCTCTAGGTAAGGAATACTCTGCTATCCACGTTCTAGCTATTTTTAAAGACTCTGGCCCCTCATGATACCATGTTGATTCTTGATCTTTTTCTAATTGTTTTTTCTCTTCCTCGACTTCTTTCCTTATAATAGCATCTTCTCCTATACTATAATATAAGTAATTATGCAAGAACAGTCAAAATACAAAAAAATATTACCATGACAAGATATCACGTAGTCTGTTTCTTCTCTCCGCAGGGCCTTCACCAAATAAACAGATCGGTTCTCCTAACTGCCTTAAATTCCTTTTTACTTCTGCATCGTCTGTTGATACGTTTATCGATCTAGCTTTTTTTCTTCGCTCAAACTCTTCCAATAATGCTTGTTTGTCCTTTGACATAGCATCTTCAAGTTCCATATATTCTAAGAGGCAATAAAATATGTTATTTAAGTTTTTAAATTGAGGCATTGATATTAAAATATCGATATTTGTATTACTGAAATATGTATTTCAAAGATATGTATCAGCCTGACTGCAAAAAAAGAATCCTAAATGTGTATATCAAAAGAATAAATAAACACGAACAAATCAATTATGTTTGTAAAAAAATTTAAATATTATTTCTACTAAAAATTTATAGGCAGGGTAGAACTGAAATTTGAAATTGAAACTAAAACTATTATAACTCAATGACGAAAATTATCAAAAGAATGAATAGAATGATACAACAGACTAATTTTTTTTGCATGAATAAAAGCAATATTCTTCGCAAATCTTCACGAGTTACTTTGAAATTCAAAATATAATTCGAATCTAAGAATCTTACGAACAGATAAGAAATAACACATTTGTTGTTCATGATATAGATTAAAGCCCATTCCACGTCAAATTGAAAATTCAGAACCATAAAATTGGTCGAAAAAGAAAAGTAAATATGTAATTAACACAAATTTTAAGCCGAAAAAGCAAAATAATAGCACTGATAAAATTAGTCTATATAACATTATAATAAAAGAGGGTGAATTGTTGACAGTACTAAAGATCAAGCGGAGATGTGATAAGAACAACACCTTATGCTATTATAAGTAACGTGTACGCTAAACGATTAGAAGCTGTATTGTCGCACAAAGAGACTGAAAACTATAGTTCTTGTACAAATCTGCGTACAGTTTCGTAAAGCGATAAAAACAATCGAGAATGTCCCAATTCGAGGAAGATTATGCCAAGTCTATGTAAGACAAAGTTAACTCTCAGATATGTGGATGACACCTTCGTTATTTGGCCCCATGGTCGGGATTCCTTGAACAACTTCCTCGTTTTCTTAAATTCACAACACGATTCCATAAATTTCACCATGGAGATTGAATCTGAAGGTTCCCTTCATTCCTTTATTGAACTCGTCATCTGAATGGTTCACTAGGACATTCAGTGTACCGCAAACCCACACACACTGATCGGTATCTCAATGCCCTCTCCCATCATCATCCTGCCCAGAAACAGGGCGTTATCAATTCCTTAGTCCAAAGAGCTGTCAAAGATCTGACCAGCATTCTATATCCCAGGAATTAAGTCATGTTACCAAAGCTCTTATAAATAATAATTTCTCCAACCATAATATTCAGCGAAGTATAGATCGACATCTTAATCCCAAAATCTCACAACTTAATACACAGCTTACATCATCCCCCCCCCTTTCTAAAGCCCACCTATCCTATATACAAGGTGTTACTGACCGCATCAGTAGGGTTCTTTAAAAACAACATCAAAACCATCTTCAAACCCCATTCCAAATTATCTGACCCTTTTTCCGTAAAAGACCATGTTTCTTTAGAATCAGCTGGTGTGTACAGGATTCCTTGTTCATGCGGCAGGGCATATATTGGTAAAACAAAGCGGTCTGTCGGCACTCGTGTTTCTGAACATGAGCGTTGTACTAGGTTGCTGCGCATAGCCGGTTCTGCACTTGCCGAGCATAGGCTAAACCGGGCACCATATTCAGTTTAATTCAACCAAGATCCTATCCCGCATCAAACTAACCACTTCTATGGTCGCAAAATCCGTTAAACTATAGAGATCTTTAAGCACCCCAATAATCTTAACCGCGATGATGGCTACCCCCTACATAACGCTTGGCAATCCTGTATCTCTAATCTACCCAATCGTAACCGTAACGCTCCATTGACCATTACCCATTATCCATATATAAACACGTCCCCCATCGACTTACACCAGTTTCAGTGCAGTAGTTCAGCCCTGAAGATGTCCCATACAAATGGGTACGAAACGTCGGCAGATATACTAGTGACGCGGTTCCAGCCCGGAAACCCAGAAGCAGATAGCATGGACCACGACCGCGGAAATCTACGTACCAAATTAACTCTCAGTCTCTTCCGGAGAAAAGTTGACTTAACGTTGCGTCAAGTTTTGACAAAGTTGTCTAAGACATTCGTAAATATAAGCATCATAGTGCTTAAGAGGAAGTTTGTGATAGAAACGTTATCTACCGAAGTATGAAACTTCCGCTCTCCGACAATCATCGTTAAAACGACTCGGCGATATTGACATTTGATATATGTATAGATGATTTGTTTCTCCATGCCGCGTACCTAAAAGGAAGTCATGATACTCACCCCATTATCGAACGAATTATAAACTCCCTTTCAAAGTACATTTGGGCAAATGTGTGAGAATTTTGATCGTTCTACATTTTGTACTCAGATGTTAAAGACACATAAAATGATTCAGTTGTATCGAAAAACTCTGCTACCATCGATACGTAAGTGATTCTGTGGCCAAATGCTGATATTAGGGAAAGATAATTCAAATTGCCGTAGTCGGTTGCACTGCGCGAAAAAATCAAGACGAACGCAGATCCAATGTTTAGGCAATTACAAAGTAGAGACTACGCAATAAACATATCTAGATCTTAAAACAATTATTCGAAAATTCAGTAGTATGTGCAAGGGAAGTCAAAATATTATGGACAACAATTCAAAACATTTTTTTCTCCTTTCTCATTGTTGTTTGTTCTTGCTTGGTGGTGGCTTTTGTAAGAAAAATAGTTAAGTACGTTAAGGATGTAATTAATGCTAAAACATAGTTAAAGGGTGTAGAGAATATAACGCTAAAGATAGGGAAAACAAAAAGGCGAAGTTAGAAAAGAAAAGTTTTGAAACTCTTAAATAAGTTCGACCGCAGACCATGTTGACTAGATAATGATGATGATTTTGTATTTATTAATAACAAGTGCAAGTTCTACTTGCTGTGTTTTACTTCGCCATAATTTTCCAAAAATTATTACATAGATATTCTGCAAAAAAAATTATAACTGTAATGTGCAAATGAACGTGTGATTTACAAAATTTTATAACACCTTTTTTAATGTTTTTGCGATGTTTATTATCATTTTATTTTTAAAAGAGTTTTTGTAATATATTTTATATCAAAAAACGATGTTTTTAAATAATTATTTAAAAAAAGCAAAAATATTACATTTCTTAAATTATGTGTATATGACACTAACGTTATATTAAAAAAAAAGCAAAATGTTACTGAAATACTTTCCCTCTAAAAATCAGTGACAAAAGATTTAGTTTGTTCAATAATTCTGAACATACATTGTATATAGTTGTAATTCTTTTGTTACTTTTAACATCAATTGGTATTATGGAACAATTAACATATTATATAGTGAAATAGACTTTTGTACAAATATAGTACATAACATTATATTATTCTAGATTCCTTCTTAAGCATAAATAACATTTAAAAATTATTTTAGACCCATATGCATGTAGTTCTTAATTTCAGAGATAATCTAGAACTAGGCAGGAAGTAAGACATCCTTATATGAAGGAAAGAATATTATTAAACAACTACCATATCACATGAAATATTATATTTGTAATCTTTTTTAAATTTATCTTAATTTTTATACAAGGCAGCTCATTGTGTAAGTAAATATGTAAAAAAAAACAATTTATTATAAACAAACAATTTTTTTAAATTATTACCATTAGATATATGTATTTGGGTACTCTGGGGGGTATTATTAACGTCAGTTTCGGCATTATTTTCATTTGTCGTTTCCTGAACTGCGGCGATTCGAGCTTTTTCCGATTCTTCTAATGATCCATAATGGATGTTTCTAGCCTTTTTCACGTATTGAACTTCGTCGTCGTCAGACATTTCTATTGTATTCAATTTCAATAATTTGTGTAGGCTAAACTCAGTAAAACTTTTAAAAGTTTTTAAACATCACAATACAAAACATAACCTATACACAACTAACGTCTTTCTTCGTAAATTTGACGTTTGACAGAAACTCTTAGATATTTTACCACTATTTTCACTTCAAAGTTACTGCTACTTTTAGATATTTTGTTTTGGTATTCGATTGTAATAGTTTTGACTGCACGTGTGTTGTGTATCTTTATTTAATGTTTTTCAAAATCTGTTAAATCCACAGGAATACTATATTAATATATGCGCTTTGTTCAGTAATAATTGAATTAAGTTTATAAAAGAAACTTTTTATAAGTAAAAATTTATTGAAATTCTAAATACGGGTATTAAATATTCGTATTTTGTTTGTATATTTAATTGTAAATGTATTTACAATTGAACAAGAGCGATCATTGAACTTGCCGTCGAGTTCATGCATTTTCTCTTTCTTTTCCCAGGCTTTGAAAAGACTGAAGTTTATAAAAATAAATATGAAAGGCCTAATTAATGTACAGTCAGTATAAATTTTGACCCCCTTTTGGCTTTGAGTTTCTTTACCGCGATGCCGTTAACTTAGCCTTAAAAAAGTGTTTATTTCATTCGTTTAAATCGATCTGTGTTCTATGGTGTTCTCAACAAGTTTACGTACAGGAATTTAGAAAAATCTAGATTATGAAGACTTTTATACGACAATTTTTTTAAGACGTACTGGTATTGATTTGCCTCAAAGGCTTGGCCCGGCGAATATTACGGACTATACATGGTTTATAGGGGTCTTACGTGGTTTCTATTGGCTCACTGACTCATAAAAAAACTAAGGGACACATTTTTTGTTGGAATTTTCCAAATGACTGAACATCTACATACGCGTCTCCAAAAATTTGAGAAATTTAAAAAGTGAAACTAAAACGTTTTGTGCAAGTGTATTTAAAAATATATCAATAGACGTGAGTTGTATCATTGAAATGTAGTTTTTTGTGATTATCAGTGCAAAACATGGAATTTGAAAAGAATTGAAAAAGAGTGGTATTGATTATTTTTAATGTTTTCGAGTTGTTATAAAAAAAGGTGACTCATAAGAATTATCAAGAATTTTTTAAGTATCTTTTAAACTGGGAACATATAACAGTATTAAATAACTGCTAACTGTACTTTTTATACAAATATATCAAATTACAAAACTAACCAAACAAAACTTATTCAAAATGTTGCCTCAACAATACTGCTTGCGATGGAGGTATCATCATTCCAATTTACAAACAATGTTTTCACAATTATTGGAAAGGGAGGCATATTGCGATGTGCTTTTGGCTTGTGAAGGAAAGACAATTAAGGCACATAAAATAGTTTTATCAGCATGTAGTACTTATTTTGATACAATTCTATCACAATACGAAGAAAAAGATCCTATTCTTATAATGAAAGATGTTAAATATGTAGATATCAAATGTTTGGTAGAATTTATGTATAAAGGTGAAATAAATGTGGACCATGTAAGTATTATTTGTTTACTTATTTTTAATGTAAATAGAACTATCAGTAATTAAATAAAGAAAAAAAAACCCCTTATTTTTTAATTTAAAATTATATTTACATATACAATTTATTTCTAAGGATTATATTTACATTTTCTGTAATAGTAAGGTTATGTCAATTGTTATTGTTGTAGTGTCATTTGGCTACATTACTAAAGACTGCAGAAGAGTTACGTATTAAAGGATTAGCTGAGGTTTCATGGAGAGACGAAGAATGTAGCAATGAAGCAAGTACAAATGGTGTACAGTCATCTGTTTTACCACAAGTTTCTACAGTTATGGATAGTCCTAGGTCCACAGATCTATCAAATAAACGTAAAAGAGGAAGACCTCCTATAGATGATTATGATCAACCCTCTCAAACTACACAATCTGCTTTTACCCCAAAAATTGTAAGCGTTACGGGTCATGCTGAAGATAATTATTCAAATGATGCAATGTCAAATAGTGATCAAGATTTATCGATATGGGAAGAAGACAATGCAACAAACGATGTCGATGATACAAATGAGACAGACGAACCACCAGTGAAAGTGAAAGCTGAAGTAGTGAGTTTTCAATTTTAATATTTTTTTATATTTTTAATGAAAAATATATTAGCTATCATTTGTCCTTCAAGTTATTTGCGTTATTTTTTCCCAATTTTATTGATAATAATGATAAATACATGTATTTTTTTTAATCTGGTTATCTATATTTTTTAAAACACATTTTTATAATTATGTTTATCTTTTGAATTTATTGGTCTTTAAATATTTTCATTTTCAACCAATTATTATTCTGAATTGAGAATTTTTCTAAAATTCATTCATATGTATTTTATTGAAAATGTAGGTGTTGATCAATCATTAATTTCTTATTTATTACTAATTTAACATAAATTTGAATTTTATTTTATATTTTTTACATTATGTACATTTGCAAGTTAACCTTCCAAAGTAAATTTCAATTTTTTTTTAATACAAAATTAAAATTGTTTATTAACTGTATTTATGTTTCATTGGAAATTTTTGATTAAAAGTCAATTTTTTTATTCTGACATTTAATGCTGATATCGAAATTAATGTGTAAAAGCTGCATGAATACTTTGTTATCTTATTTTAGAGGTATAATACTGATGTCAGTAACAAAACTGTATGTTTTGGTCATATGTGTATTTTATTTGATTTTACATGTAGTTTGTTTCATTTATACTTTGAAGTTGAAATTTTTTATTTTACCTCCACACATAATAAGATTATTTTCAAAGCAATGACCATTTCATTCTCTAGTAGTGTGGTGCGTTTAGAAAATTTTTGATTAAATACGAGGGAGCGTTTTTATATTCGCGGAATGGGGGACAAGGGGTGGAAATAAAAAAACCAAATTATTTTTCTTTTTCAATATATTCACCTGCAAGACGGATACACTTTTCACATCTTTCAATTAATTTATTTATACCCTCATAAAAAAATGATTTCTCTTTATCTGCAAAAAACGCCGAAACTGCCTCCTTGACTTCATCATCGGCAGTAAATTTTTTACCCCGCAGCTCTTTTTTCATTTTCGGAAACAGGTAATAATCACTCGGGGCCAGGTCTGGGCTGTAGGGTGGGTGATTCACAATTTCGAAGCCCACCTTATGCAGGGCAGCTAACGCAACGCGGCTCTTGTGGACGGGCGCGTTGTCGTGTAAAAGCAGAACGCCTTTTGTCAATTTCCCCCGTCTTTTCTCTTTAATGGCTTCTTTTAGTCGCTCTAATATTGAAGCGTAATATTCTCCGGTTATAGAAACACATTTATCTTTATAATCAATCAACAATATTCCTTCCGAGTCCCAAAATACCGTTGCCATGAGTTTCCCAGCTGATTGTGACAATTTAAATTTCTTGGGAGGTGCTGTGCCCTTTTTATGCCACTGCATGGAGTCTTGTTTGGACTCAGGTTCATAATGATGAACCCAAGTTTCGTCTCCAGTAACAATTCCACTCAATACACCATCCTTGTCTTCATTACAGAGGTCCAAAAATGCACGCGAACACTCTACGCGCTGTTGTTTTTGCGGCGGCGTGAGCATTCTCGGCACCCATCTTGCGCTGACCTTAGACATGCCGAGATGATCGTGTAGGATTTTAAAAATTGTTGTATCGGATACTCCAACCATTTCTGCGAGTTGTTTCTTCTTTAGTCGAGCATCTTCGAGTACAATTTGTTCAACTTTTTGGATAAGTGCTGGCGTGGTCACCTCAATGCTCCTGCCCGGCCTCGGGTCGTCTTCAAGGGATTCCCTTCCTTGTTTAAATAAACTATGCCACATGTACACCATGGTTTTTTCCTGGACAAGAGTCGCCGTAAACCAATGACATCTCATTCATTATGGTCGCGACTGATTTTCCTTGCCTGGTAAGGAACTTTATAACGGCACGATATTCGATTTTTTCCATATTTCACTTTTCACTCCTGATTATGTTACTTGGTTGACGATAGCTCAAAGACTAACTGTCTAATAACAATGAAACTTCGTATTTATACTAATCATGAGTCGCTGCACAGGCCCCGCCCCCAATGCGCCTACTCACCCCTCTACAACCCGCTCATTCCGCGAATATAAAAACGCTCCCTCGTATTAAACCTTTCTTTATTGGCTCTTTCTGTTGAGTTTCTAAAGTGTGAATGATGAATGAATGAATAAAGTTGGATAAGTGATAAAAAGAGTACACACTTAATTTGTACCTTTTTAAGAGATCAACAAGGTACCTTTAAAATTCGTTCATACACTGAAACGGTATGAACATAAAAGATAAGATGTGAGGTCTTCCAATCTTATTAGACATTGGTATTTTTTGCACTTTACGCTGCGTTTTGAGTAATTGTGGTACATCTAGTTATCTGCATTAGATTAAATATTAATTTATCTGCATAAGGATACTGAAGAATTTATGAGTGCTTTGATTGAGTATATGTCACTCGTTAAAGAGTAAGGTTGACTATTTAAATTATAAAAAATTCCTGTAAAAATGACAGTGAGATAAATTTTCTGTCAATATTCACTGTATTATTATTATAATTGCCCAACTCTAAAGTTTCTTACGCTTTTAATTAAAACATTTTCATGTTGGATTATGTTCTATTTCTAAAATATGTAAGGCAGCGCTTGTTTTTTTTTATATTTACATTCTCTGGCCTATAAATGACCATATTTGTTTAACAAAAGTTCAGAAATTTAGATAAAAATATAATTTTATTTACTTGAAATATTCTCCTTTAATAGATATACTACATATTTGTGTTCAAAAAGTGCATGAAATGATTTTTTTATCGCTTATTGCCGTGGCGTTAATATTGTTTATTGTTGATCAATGAATATTTTCAATGGAAACAAACCTGTTTTCTTTCGTCGCCAAAGACATATAAGGGATTGAAAAACCATAATATGTGGCCAAATCAGGTGAATGAATAACCAAGGGATGTGGAAACAAAAAAAAAAATTTTGATCAAAAAATCAGATAGTCAACGAACGATAAGATTTGAATTTAACTTTCGAAAACAAAGTTGTTCGATTAAATTAGTGAATTATTGTTTTGGATATTCCGTTTCCATGAACCTTATTCAGCATTTTTCGAAATTTTCAAGAAATACCATACTTTTTTCAATTTTTACTTCAGTCAATGTGTGAATTAATCTGCCTGAAAGTTTGTCATCTACATCCTCCCCGTCTTCTCTGAATCGTTGATTTTATCCAAAAACTTGTGTTTATGTCTCACGGCAAATTATCCTCATAGCAATTTTAAGTATTTAGAGGGTTTTTGTAGTTTTTTTACCGTTTTTAACAAATAATCCTTTGTTCTTTATTAATTTTTCGACCGAGGTATACAAATTCTTATCATGTAAGCGCATCGTATTGGTTTCAATGAAAGAAATTGCGCAAAAATTTAAGATTATTTAGAAAAGTTGACATTACATAAATCAACCTCGCGTCAGCAGATGGCTCCACCAATTTCATTAAAATAGAGCCATTTTAGTAGGGTATATTGTATTTTTTGTTTATAAAGAGTTAATTAATTTTAGGAGTTTCTTTTGATAAACATATTTTTATCACTATTTTTACAATTTATTTTGTAAATTCCGAAAATTTAAATTTAGATTAATCAGATTGCTGATTTACCTCAATTTTATACAGACTTGTTCATTCTAGAATTAGATATGCGCTGTCCACAAGTGGAAAGAGTGCAGTTAGGTTAAAGCGCGCGAGAAAGGAGGATAGAATATCTCTCACTGGCAGTTTCGTTTTCTCCCACTTTTGTATTGCAAACAACTTCCCCTACTTTCTCGCGTGCATTGACAATACGTACCTACATTTTTGAATTGTATAAATTATTTGATGCATTTTATTTGAATCTTTTAATAAAATGCAACATGGCTATTTTCTTGAAATGTTTTGCCGTTTGGCGTGAAACTAATAAAATATTCTTGAAATAAATGAAATAGAAAATTCTAAAAATTAAAAAGATTTTCAAACATGGCTATTTTCTTGAAATGTTTTGCCGTTTGGCGTGAAACTAATAAAATATTCTTGAAATAAATGAAATAGAAAATTCTAAAAATTAAAAAGATTTTCAAACATGGCTATTTTCTTGAAATGTTTTGCCGTTTGGCGTGAAACTAATAAAATATTCTTGAAATAAATGAAATAGAAAATTCTAAAAATTAAAAAGATTTTCAAACATGGCTATTTTCTTGAAATGTTTTGCCGTTTGGCGTGAAACTAATAAAATATTCTTGAAATAAATGAAATAGAAAATTCTAAAAATTAAAAAGATTTTCAAACATGGCTATTTTCTTGAAATGTTTTGCCGTTTGGCGTGAAACTAATAAAATATTCTTGAAATAAATGAAATAGAAAATTCTAAAAATTAAAAAGATTTTCAAACATGGCTATTTTCTTGAAATGTTTTGCCGTTTGGCGTGAAACTAATAAAATATTCTTGAAATAAATGAAATAGAAAATTCTAAAAATTAAAAAGATTTTCAAACATGGCTATTTTCTTGAAATGTTTTGCCGTTTGGCGTGAAACTAATAAAATATTCTTGAAATAAACGCGAGAAAGTAGGGGAAGTTGTTTGCAATACAAAAGTGGGAGAAAACGAAACTGCCAGTGAGAGATATTCTATCCTCCTTTCTCGCGCGCTTTAACCTAACTGCACTCTTTCCACTTGTGGACAGCGCATATCTAATTCTAGAATGAACAAGTCTGTATATAACATTTATTAAAAGCAATTCTTCGCAATCAAAATTAACTTGAAAAAATTCTAGCTATTCCTTTGTTTTTGCACACAACCTTTTTGAATTGAATACAATATTAAGAAGTACAAAACTTAGGCCTATTTTCATAGAAATTTACCTGCCAATGTCGGCCGGACTATTTATGACATGTATATCTTTATTGACGGAAATACCTAATACAAATTGTCGGGGTTTCCCGGGGTTTCCTATTACCTGGTAGTAATTCACCCTTTTCGATTTAAACTTTATTATTCTAAAGGAAACAATTCAGTTTAAAGTTGTCTCCGCATTCGAAAGGTTCTTAATTAAGTATGTCGCAAAAAAGAAAACGTTTGTCGCTAAAAGACAAAATAAATATAATCGCGGAAAGTGAAAAGTATGCGTTAAGTTCGCGAAAGTTGGCCGAAAAATATGGGGTTGGAAAAACACAAATTAACGATATTATGAAAAATAAAGGTGAATTAAAAAAGATGGTCGAGGAAGATGTTAACATGGGGCTAAAACGAAAATTTCCGAAGTCGGAAGGATTGGCAGTGGATCAAGTCGTCTACAATTGGTTTTGCAAAGCCAGAAATAAAGCAATTCCAATATCTGGGCCGCTACTTAAACAAAAAGCACTGGAGACAGCAAGCAGTTTAAAGATGGAAAATTTCGCAGCATCTAATGGATGGTTGGAAAGTTTCTGTCGGCGACACAGTATAACTTTTAAATCAATTTGTGGTGATTCCGCAGAGGTTAATTTGGACGATATAAAAGACTGGAAAACCAAGTTACCGTTGATTTTAATAAATTATTCTCCTCGAGATGTGTTTAATGCCGACGAAACAGGTCTTTATTACCGCGCTATGCCAAATAAGACATTTGCATTAAAAAGTGAGAATTGTGCAGGGAAGAAGGCAGCAAAACAACGTTTGACTGTTTTACTATGTGCAAATATGGAAGGTGAGAAGGAAGATCCATTAATAATTGGAAAAAGTAAAAATCCTCGCTGTTTTAAGGGTAGTCATGTGGACAAATTACCCTTAGAATGGGTTTCTAGCAAAAAGGCATGGATGACAACGGAAATTATGACAAGATGGCTGCATAAATTTGACAATAAAATGAAAAAACAAAATAGGAAAGTGCTTCTTTTCTTGGATAATGCCACTTCACATTCTAAAGTTCCATTAGAAAATGTTAAACTAGTCTTCCTGCCGCCAAACACCACTTCGTATCGTCAGCCCTTGGATCAAGGAATAATTCAGAATTTCAAATTGATTTACCGAAATTTTTTGATTAAAAAGCTTCTAACGTTTATTGACAATGAATGTGATTTTGAAATTTTTGAAAAAAACATAAATTTAGCCAATGCACTTGTATGGATTACAGCTGCTTGCAAAAAGGTATCTCCTGCTACAGTTAAAAAATGTTTTTCCAAGGCCGGATTCTCTGATGTTATCCAGGAGGACACAATGTTTGATGAAGAAGACGAAATACCCCTTGCCCAGCTATATCCTGCAGTTCGTAACGAATTTTTGATGGATTTAGATGAATATGCTTCTATTGATCGTCATGTGCCTACAGAGAGCCCTAACTTCAGTATTCCAGAAATTGTTGTAGATTTGTGCAATAATGATGAAGAACATAACTCTGATAATAGTGACCTGGACGAATGTGAAACTCCAAAATCTAGTTTATCTAGTATGAGTGAAGTGTGTGCAAAATTAAGAGACATACAAAATTATTTATTGTGCAATAACAATGGTGACATTTATATGGATGTTTCTAAAATTTTACTTACATGTGAAGCTGCAGTTTTTAAATCGAAGCTAAAAAATGTGAAGCAAACAAATATTGAAACATACTTTAAAAAATCCTAATAAATTGTGTTTTTTCGTATGAATATATTGTAATAATATGTACATATAAATAATTTATTAGATGTCATATTATCTATAATATGTAAATACATTAAAATTTTAGTTTTTCTTACACATATTTGTATTTATATACTATTTACTTTAATTAATAAAATAAAGAAAGCAAATCCTAAAATTAATTATGTATTTTATTTGTGGGACGAAAAACCTGTCAATTACGGACACCTTTATATAACGGCCAATATATTTTGCTTTTTGGGTGGCCGTTATTGACAGGTTTTACTGTATTATAAATTTAGTATTCACAAAAGAAACAAATGTAACTATGTAGGTAGATTTTAATTTATATATTCAACGACATTTAAAAATTCAATATAAGGGAATATAACAGGAATACAAAAAATAAAAGCGCGGACCAAATTTTCGTGAGATATCATGGATTTAAATATTTTTAGTTTTGAAAAGCAACTTGGAAATGTACACTTTATGAAGTTAAACAAATTATATACTCTGCTTTTAAAAATATTGTAAATGACTAACCGATATGTAAAGTTTTGTTGGTTTCTATAACAAACTGTTGTATTTTTTGTTAATTTTTGATGAGAATATTATTCATTACGGTCCTGGATTTAGTACTTTAAATTCCCCCAATCATGTTTTTGTTAGATATATGGAGGCCTGTTCATAAATTAGAAATCACCAAAGCATAGAATTCCACATGAACCCCTTTTTTGTGTATCTTATCAGCACAACGCTTGCTTTTTTCCATAAAAACTTTATGGCTTTTTGGTTCTTATCTTGTTTGTACATCGGAGTTAGAGGAACAGATTCGTTTAATAGTTTCAATATTTCTGTATATATTTTGAAATTTTCTAACCCTTAAAGAAATTCTGATTTTTCCTTTGTAAATCACAAAACTATAAATAAAAATAAAGAAAACATTCGGCAATTGTTCGTTCATTTATCGATTTTCAGAGAATAGAAGCTCGGTTTTATCGTTATAGTTAAGTAAAGCGTTAAATTTTAATTTACTTTAATAAAGTTTTTTTTTAATTTTATTATTTATTTTATAAATGATTCAATAATTAAATCAGATTCTTTTCTCTTTGCTTTTCTAAAAACTGTGATAAATAGAGCGACCAAGTTTGAGACAGTTTCCATCGGTGGCGCAGCGTATTAAGCAAATATTCAGATTTCATCAGACTAAGACGAATTTACAGTAATAGTTCTTCTACAGATCCGTTAATTCAATTCATATACCATTTTAATTACGCAAATATTACATCACTAGACACACTCTTTATACAAGAACATTTCACACCGCGACGACGAACATCATTTACCGAAAAAAATGTGGTGGCTTACGCTATGTTGTAGATGTACAGCCTAGCTAATTTAGATTACTAATACTTGTCTCGTGAGTAACTGTTTAACAATAATGACATAAAATATTTTTCTTACTACCAATTCATAATTATTTATACACTACCGTTCAAAAGTATTTAGACACCCATAGATTTAGAAGAAAAGATTAAAAACACTAATGAAAAAGTGAACATATATTTATTATTTACATATACATGGCTAATTACATATCTGGCAGTAGGATTACATATTATATCTAAACTCGTGATTCATCTATGTGAACTCCTTTGTTTTTGATAATGGGAGCACACAAACGCGGCATTCTTGCAATTAGTTTTGTCAAGGTATCTGCTGTTATCAGGAACCATGCTTTTTGCAGTTTCTTCCATAAATCAGCCTCCGATGTGGGTACTGCTTTACGGATTTCTCGATCAAGTTTCTCTCACAATAACTCTATGGGGTCTTCCCAAAGTCTTAATTCTGAAGGAATACCATTGTTCTCTAAAATGTTTCGATACTGTTCTTTCTTTAATATTCCCTCGATCTTTACAATATCACCCACGACCGTACCACCAAAACAACCTCAGATCATCATAGAATCACCGCCATGTTTAACCGTAGGAACAATACATTGTTCTGTCGCACGCTCACTATAGGTATCCAAACGAAAATACGTCTTCTTGAGCCGAAAATACTTTGATTCATCGGTCCACAAGACCTTACTCCATTGTTCAACTATCCAATGCTGGTGTTCACGAGTTTAAGCGTTTCCGTTTATTTTGTATGCGCAATAACGGTTTTTGATCGTAATTCGTTCGTACAAAGCGTCGTTTGATTGTAGTTATGCTTTTTGACTTTCGACGGCCTACAATCATTTCAACAGCGATTTCTGGGACTGTTTTCCGTCGATTTTTTTGCTAGTTACCACTATTGCACGATCTTCAACAGAAGTTGTCACTCTCAGTCTCCTACTTCGTGATTTATTCAGAACACGATTGATTTTGTCAGCTTGATGGTGCGCAGTTATAAGAGCACTCGTTTCTATGTTTAATTCTTTTCATTTTGGCATTTTCAACAGGCTGACAACAGTAGTCGCACACAAGAATATCTCACAACGAATACTGAAACGTAATTGAGGGCAATTTCGATAGTCTAACCTGAACTTCGTCCGAGGTAATTAAAACATCATTAATAAAAGTATCCTTAACAGAAAGACAATTACAATCCCCGTGTAGTGGCAATAACCAATTTTGGTTTATTGCAGGTAGTAAAGTAATTTACATAATGTTACTTATGCAGCATTTCTGTAAATTCAATGCTTTCACTATACTTACTAAATTTTGCAAGAAGGAATTTCCTAGAAGCTATGTTGTATAAATAGTTATATAAAATATGGGTGCCCAAATACTTTTGAACGGTAGTGTACATATACATGGTACATATTGTACTCTTAAGGTATATGTTAGAATTTGTGCGCTCTAGTTAAACTACTGAGACATTTATATTAAATGTTCAAAACGTACTTCGTCTGTTGTCTACAATTTGGAGGCGATATTTTCTCTATCACAATGCATTAGGTTTTTTATGTACCTTCGTAAACAAAAACTCATTAAATTTGAATTAAATACTAGGCCATGACGCACGCAGCCCAATTATCCGATCAATCAAAAAAATATTGCAGAAAGACAGGCATTTTTAATTAAATAAGTGGAGTTCCCCCACAGAAAAAACACATTTGCTTTCAAAATTTTAAGGGCGGATCGTTTAAATAATTCAATAACGTATTTTCTGAAGTAACCTCTGCAGATAATTGAGAGACATATGACGATGATTTGCAAGAACGTTAAGCGCGAGTACTAATATCATTCTTTGGTAAAAGCATTATATTATAAATTCTTCGGATTTTATTATGCTGACAGGTGAAGTTCGATTATTCTTCGACATTCGATTTGAAAGTTATACAGCAATTTGAACAAGGTACCTAAATGGAAGCTCCTAAAATGAATAAATTCGCAATACGTACAATCCCATATTTGTTTTTTAAAGGACAAAACACGTTTGGTATTTTAGCTGGTATGTAATAAATTTTTTCGAACGTTACAATTTGTCATTGCGTTGCCCAATGTAAACGTGGCAAAATGTGCATCGAAGATATGCAACCAGATCAATCAAATTAATGATATGGTTTTGAACGGCGAGGGATCAACCTCAACGAGATATCTAGTATCATAACCATATCTATTGAACACGTACTTTTTACACGTAAAATTTGTCATGTCCGAGATATCAATAAGGTAAACTGTCGCAAATCTTGAATTGTAATAAAAAATATGACCGAATGCAAACGTTAAAAAATAATTAGAAGCTATTTAAGAAGAACCAAGCAATTTTTTACAAAGATTTATCATGGTTAAATGAAAACCGTCTTCATAACTATGTTCCCGAATTCAAGCAGCAATTTCAGCAGTTGACACATGATAGTCTTAATTGAATTTGAAGGGAATAGCTTTCGTGGACTATCATGCAATGGTCGTATTATCCCACCCTACTAGATAAGTTGAAGAAAACTATTTCTGAAAAATTACCTGGAATGGCCCATAAAAAAGTATTCTTTCATTATACAACTGTGCCTTCTCACACGAGTCAAGTTTGTGAAGAATTAGACAAATTAAGAATTTTACCATTTCTAGCTACAAGTGATTTTCACGTACTACTTCATTCATATATTCAAACTTTCCCCTTGTCAGCAACGGAGATCTAAAGACTATTCGAAGAATGGCATAATTTCATTTCAACATCCAAGTGCGTTAAAGTTACAAGGAGATACGAGGGAGCGTTTTTATATTCGCGGAATGAGCGGGTTGTAGAGGGGTGAGTAGGCGCATTGGGGGTGTGGCCTGTGCAACGACTCATGATTAGTATAAATACGAAGTTTCATTGTTATTAGACAGTTAGTCTTTGAGCTATCATCAACCAAGTAACATAATCAGGAGTGAAAAGTGAAATATGGAAAAAATCGAATATCGTGCCGTTATAAAGTTCCTTACCAGGCAAGGAAAATCAGTCGCGACCATAATGAATGAGATGTCATTGGTTTACGGCGACTCTTGTCCAGAAAAAACCATGGTGTACAAGTGGCATAGTTTATTTAAACAAGGAAGGGAATCCCTTGAAGACGACCCGAGGCCGGGCAGGAGCATTGAGGTGACCACGCCAGCACTTATCCAAAAAGTTGAACAAGTTGTACTCGAAGATGCTCGACTAAAGAAGAAACAACTCGCAGAAATGGTTGGAGTATCCGATACAACAATTTTTAAAATCCTACACGATCATCTCGGCATGTCTAAGGTCAACGCAAGATGGGTGCCGAGAATGCTCACGCCGCCGCAAAAACAACAGCGCGTAGAATGTTCGCGTGCATTTTTGGACTTCTGTAATGAAGACAAGGATGGTGTATTGAGTGGAATTGTTACTGGAGACGAAACTTGGGTTCATCATTATGAACCTGAGTCCAAACAAGACTCCATGCAGTGGCATAAAAAGGGCACAGCACCTCCCAAGAAATTTAAAGTGTCACAATCAGCTGGGAAACTCATGGCAACAGTATTTTGGGACTCGGAAGGAATATTGTTGATTGATTATAAAGATAAAGAAGGTGTTTCTATAACCGGAGAATATTACGCTTCAATATTAGAGCGACTAAAAGAAGCCATTAAAGAGAAAAGACGGGGAAAATTGACAAAAGGTGTTCTGCTTTTGCACGACAACGCGCCCGTCCACAAGAGCCGCGTTGCGTTAGCTGCCCTGCATAAGGTGGGCTTCGAAATTGTGAATCACCCACCCTACAGCCCAGACCTGGCCCCGAGTGATTATTACCTGTTTGCGAAAATGAAAAAAGAGCTGCGGGGTAAAAAATTTACTGCCGATGATGAAGTCAAGGAGGCAGTTTCGGCGTATTTTGCAGATAAAGAGAAATCATTTTTTTATGAGGGTATAAATAAATTAATTGAAAGATGTAAAAAATGTATCCGTCTTGCAGGTGAATATATTGAAAAAGAAAAATAATTTGGTTTTTTTATTTCCACCCCTTGTCCCCCATTCCGCGAATATAAAAACGCTCCCTCGTATATTGAAAAACAAGTTCCCTAACTCATTTATTTTACTTCGAATCTCACTTCCCATAAAATAATCCCCGTCTTAATTAAAAAATATATATGGAATAATAATTATTATAATTTAAAAGGCGACTTTTATATCTTTTTCATATCTGTCTTTAATTTTTATTGAGACCAGGTGGAATTAGTGTTTCAATAATCAATATTTTTTTATGAAATAGATAATGGAAGTTGAACAAATACTAAAAACTAAATCAAAATAAAAACAAAAAGTTTTTCTAACCGTAATAATAAGTTTTCGTTCTCCAACATGACTGCACGAATATGTGAACCCTGCAAAATTGTTTACTTATATTATCTTTAAACGTTTATTCAAACTTTGTGAAGAAGATATTGATTTTCTGTTTCTTTTCTATACAATCAAATAATATTTGTCACAGGAAAGTACTAATTAGTGTCCAAAAAAAAGCGTAAAGTTTCTATTGGCTTTCATAGAGGCTTGCAAAACTTTACTTTTCGGTTACTTAATTATCTATAATTGGTCTCTTTGGACCCTGTTTATGAAAAATCTATATATTAGCATGTAAAGGGCGTGCTGAAAATTATGTCGTGTATATAAACTATAAACGTAGTATAGGTAGTGAAATATATCGTGGATCTGATATAATACTCTGGTATCTATAAGATAAAAATCTGCTCTCAAAGCATCTGAAATTTTACTTTAATGCATTTGTACGATATTCCTGTGGAATTGCTAGAAAACTTATAATAGCGGAGAAGTTTGTATAAGTACATATTATATGCTAATAAGCTAATATTTAATATGGCGTCCAACCCATTACTTTTAAGAATATCCTTACAGCGATTTTCTATATTTTGCGAACCAATTTTCTGGATAATTCATAGGTAATGAGCGCAATTTCTTCTTTATATTGTGGGATAAATTGGAAATTTTGTGTACGTAGATATCTCCGCGACGTTTCTGCTTCATAAGAGTCCTAACATTTTCAATTGCATTGGTGTTAGCGGATTACGAAGGCCAATCCAATGACTCAATACCATTTGCAGCTTCCCACAGTTTACTTTGATGTTTTGAATCACGTCTTGCAGGATCCAATCTACACTGTTTTCAAACCACATTTACCGATATTAAGAGTTTTTAAAATGCCTATACACACGCGTTCTGAAACCCCACGTGTTAAGGCAATCTCAAGCATCGATCTTCACAAGGTGTTTTGCAGTGCGCTGTTCAATACAGTCTTTATCTGTTGACTATGCCTTTCTTCCAGATGACCAGGCCAACAAAATGACTCATTTGTAAACACAACGTCGGAATAATGTCATCCGAAATTTCCTTCTGAATACCTTAATTCCTTCCTTAAATCTCGCGAGCCTGTCGATGTTTATCAGACAGCAACGGTTTAAGAATCTTGCTTCGATAAGTGTTCGGATTTTCTGCTGCTAATTATTATTATGCTGAACATGTTATTGACTAGCTCGGACTGTCCTTGACGAAGTGTTAATTATGTTTTTTTTCGTAAACTAATACCCTTAATTTGACACATCGTTATAATGCGGTTTTCCCGCGTCCTGGAAGGTTATCTACACATTTGGTTTGTTGGTAACGCCCTACCTATCGTCTGACAAACTCACCCGATTTATATAAGTGCATACGTAGCTGTCGCTGCAATTTTCAGTTGAGGGCGTTGACAATACACTGCTCTGAAACGTTTTGTAAACGCTGCTCTCACTTCAACAAAAAACGTTACCTGCGTCGTATTCAACATATAACAACTAAAATTGACAAGGATTTCGTGGGGGTTTCTTATTATACAGCTTGTAAGTGACATTAAATATGTAAATACTATTTGAAAGTATTTTTATATAAGACTTTTCAAACAGGTAAATTGGAAGAGTGACAGAATCAATTCATCATTTTAATGGGTCGATCAAATTTTCCAAACACGCTCTCTATAATGAGTTGAAATTTTATAATTACAGCGATTTGAACTTAAAACTATAATACGATGAAAAACACAAATTAACGTAACTAAAACTTTTGTATGCTTTTTTACATTCCAAAATTAAATATTTCAAATTTGATATATGCACTGTATGATATAGGTACATATGTACATATTTACATTTGCATATGTTTGCGAAGGGATTAATGTGAGGATTCTATTAATTATATGCAGATTATTATATAAATATAGAATGTCTTTGTAAATTTAGTTTTGTTTATTTAATTTATTTCGCTTTATAATACAATCGTATACAAGCTTTTGTATATATATTTTCGTTCTGTTTGTTTAAATCTAATTTAAATTAATATATTCTACCAAGTGAATTAATCGTATAACAAATTAAATTTTAAAAGCATCAGTGAAATTGAAGTTTAACATGTACAACATATGCAACAGGTGTTGCTGTGTAATTCAAATACACTTTCTGCATGGTGTGGATACGTAAATGGTGCTATATTTAAATCGTTTTTTTTAAGTAGACTGCTATGTTGATTCACTTTTAAATTTTACACTCATTTGAATTTTTTATGCAAATAATGTGCTGGATGCTTTTCTTTATAATTTAATGGACAACTGTAATCTGTTTAGTGGTTGCAAGCAATATTTTTTTCTATTTCTCATATATATTGCCCGTTTTGTTCAATAACCTTTTGCCATCTTACGATGACCTTCATAATTCCTTGTTAATAGAAGAACAGTTTTACATGGTGCTGATTTTCATTCGAATTTATACCATGCAAGAAGTTTTGAAGAGAACGAAACAAATGAAAGTTTGAAGACGCAAGGTCTATCGAGTACGGTCGCTGTTTCAATACATACCATCCAAGATTAGTTATATTTAACGAGCGATCGAACTTGTGTGTGGTCTTGCATTAACTGTGACGAAATTCCACTCTTTTACGACTGACGAGTATATCGCTGCTTGCTAGGAACTCGAAAAACCAGACATCTTTAAAATCCCATAGCACCAAGAGCATAATCCCCTTTTGAAGAATGTCTGTTCTCGACATTTCAGCTCGACACTAAGACCGTTTTATTTATTTGTATCATTGTCAAATTATCAGTCTTATCAAAAAAGGATCGTCTGCTTCACATATAAGGAACATGCAGATATTTATATGTCATCAAGTGAACTTCGAGTTCATGAGGAGTGACTTCATAGTATAACGGTAGATACGAATGACTCTAGCACTTGCAAAAATAAACTAATGGCATCTGTCGCAAAAATGCGTCATGGCTTTCCCGACAACGCAATAGATGCATATGTGATGAGCATTGATAACACACAGTTAAAGAAACATTTTTGTAAATAAAAATAGCAAATGTTCAAGAACACACTTTCTTAACAATTTAGAAATTCTTAATTACTCAATGTGTAAATTGTACCATTACAGAAAACATTACTTATATCATCATGTGTATAATCATAAAACGAAAAATATTTTTAAATTATGCAGTAATAGTTATTTTCTGCGCATTTATATACAACAATTATTTTCATCGGTATTTAAGAAACAAGTGGAATCGTCAAGTCGTTGACTCACCAATTGTATAATTAGGAGTAAATTTTTAAAGCACATACATGGACAAATATAAATATGGAAATATTTACTAAAAAGATTCTACTTTGAAAATAGATACATTGCTACATTAATAAAAATCTACATTGTACTTACAATTATTTAACTTATTTCTCGGGAAATAAATGATTAGGTTCATAAAAGGATGGTCATGTTAATGCGAAGAAATGAGGCCTAGCTTTTAACTAAAAACATTAACTGTGCATTAACCTATATATCAACCTTAGTATATTTTTGTCACACATTATTGTTGCAGTATGAATTACTTGATTCGTAACTTCGCTTTGATCTAAAGAGCAAATTTTATTTATAAAAAAATAATACATTTTAAGAACGATGTAATGTCAATATTTATTTTATTGTATATTTATTAAGTTATTAAAACACAAATTAAGTAATAGTAACAGTTATATCTAATTATTATTAATAAAGAAGCGTCATGATGAATGCTTTTTTATCTCTCTGTATAGTGCGCAACTTCCAAAACTATAATTGTTAAATACGAAAAATATTAAAGATAAAATCTGCTTATGTTCATATATAAGTAGACGAAGTTTGGAGCGTATGATAAAATACGCCCTGGCAGATAATATAGTCACATCTGGAATAGAGGAAAAGAGTTAAAATTAAATTCGGAAGGAATCACTGACAGCACCAAGTGTGAAAATAAATATAGCAAAAGCAAAATCGTTGGAATCTCGAAAGGAGGCCAAAAATTGAGAGTAAATAACAAAGTAACAGAGCAAATGTTTTAGTATCTAGAAGTCAATATATAAGGTCTAGTAAAAAGAAATCCATTATTTTTCCAATAGACGGCTTTAGTAATCTGTATCTCGCGTTGTATAAGTGCGATCGCGTTCCGCTAGATGGCGTTCGAAAGATAAGATTTCGTACTAAACGAACTTCTGAGACAGTTTTGTGATTACTTGACTTAATATTGTTTGAGCGCGCGTCAAATAATGGACACCAGCAAAGTTAAAATACGCCATATTTTACAGTTTTTCTTCGATAAAGGCGAAAACGCAAGCCAAGCGGTTAAAAATGTGAATAATATTTATGGTCCTGATACTGTGACAGTCAATCATGCGCAATTTTGGTTTCGTCGATTCCGTTCCGGTAATCTTGATGTCAAATATGCACCACGCTCTGGAAGGCCAATTGTCGAAAATATCGATAAAATAATGGAAATCGTCGAGTCCGACCGTCATGTAAGCACTGTTTTGATTGCCCAGGAGCTAAACATTGCACAAAAAACCGTTTGGAACCATTTAAATAAGGTTAGATACAAAAAGAAGCTTGATGTATGGGTGCCACACGAGTTAACGCAAAAGAACCTCATGGACCGAATTTCCATCTGCGCATCGCTGCTGAATCGCAACAAAACCGATCCATTTCTGAAGCGGATGGTTACTGGTGATGAAAAGTGGATCACTTACGACAACGTCAAGCGAAAACGGTCGTGGTCGAATCGTAGTAAGCCGGCGCAAACGGTGGCCAAGCCAGGCTTGACGGTCAGGAAGGTTTTGCTGTGTGTTTGGTGGGATTGGCAAGGAATTATCTACTATGAGCTGCTTCCCTACGGCCAAACTCTTAATTCGGACCTGTACTGTCAACAATTGGACCGTCTGAAGGAAGCAATCGCCCAGAAGCGGCCAGCTTTGGCCAATAGGAGAGGAATTGTGTTCCATCAGGACAACGCCAGGCCACACACATCGATAGTGACTCGCCAGAAGCTCCGGGAGTGTGGTTGGGAGGTTCTTATGCATCCACCTTATAGTCCGGACCTAGCACCAAGTGATTACTACCTGTTCCTGTCTATGGCGAATGATTTTGCTGGTGAAAAATTCGCCTCAAGAGAAGCTTGTGAAAATCGACTGTCCCAGTTTTTTGCCAATAGGGACGAGGGTTTCTATGAGAGAGGCATTATGAAATTACCTTCAAAATGGCAACAAGTTATCGAACAAAACGGTGCATATTTGACCTAAGTCGGATCATTCTAACTATGCTAAATAAAACCTTCAATTTAATGCAAAAATAATGGATTTCTTTTTACTAGACCTTATATAAAAGAACCGAAAACATGAAACAGAAATAAGTACATAAACTGAGAAAATGAAATAAACTGAAAAAAGTTATTTCATGCATCAAACAAGAAATTTCTAAAAAAAAGAGAAAAGACACAGATAAAATAAGTTGACTCTGACAAAAAATTATTTTTATCAATACTAATTTATGATGGTAAAATATAGATAGTGGGCAATGCAACTAAAAGAGAAAGTAGCACCATCAATAAAGATAGAGGAAACATAAATTTCGATGGCTTGCACACTTGATTAAAATAGGGTACGAATGGCCAGTGACAACAAAAATATTGGAGCAACGTGGTTTTGAAGAACTTATAAGATCGGGGAACGAATTGGATAGGAGTAGAATGGATAGCAAAATCATACAGAATAGTGTGAATTCATTTATGTCAGTAAACTCTGTTAAGTGTTTAAATTAAGCAATTGTATTCTATTACAGTAATTATACAGGAGGAATTACTCATGCATATAGAATATTTCTAAGTGCATTATTTTCACTGTAACGTATATATTTAAGCAATACGATCTCTTTTTACGCTTAGTCTTGTTTCTTTATTAATACAATGCTCTAGGAAGTATGCAGAAGATACTATTATAATTGATTGTTCTTAAGCTGTAGTATAATTTTTAACTGCGCGTCATTATGTATATATTGGGTCTGGGAAAAAGTTCGTGGCGTTTTTCCCGATAGATGGCATTGGTTGCCGATAAAAGAACAACAAGTCACAGCGACACCACCGACGGCTCGTTTTTTAGATGACCTTCCGAACGTTAGTTTGAGCGTAGAAACATTGTAATCGGTGCAGTGGTTGGAAAGTTATTCGCACTTGAAAATGGAGAAGAATAATGAGAAATTTCGCTATATTCTGCAATATTATTATGATAAAGGGGAAGAACGCTGCGCAGGCTTGTGATAAAATTTGTGCTGTGTACGGTGAAGGTACTTTATCGAAATCTGTTGCGCGGAAATGGTTCGCTCGCTTTCGTTCTGGAAATTTCAATGTGAAAGATGAGTCACGCTCCGGTCGTCCAATCACTGAAAAATCTCATGAAATTCTTGAAAAAGTCCAACAAGATAAGCATATCAGCAGTGTCGATATTGGCATGGAGCTAGGCATTGACCACAAAACTGTTTTGAACCATTTACACAAAGCTGGTTACAAAAAAAAGCTTGACGTATGGGTTCCTCATGAGTTGAGCGTGAAAAACATGATTGACCGAATTAACATCTGCGATGCGCTGCTGAAACGGAATGAAATCGAGCCGTTTCTGAAACGTTTAATAACCGGAGATGAAAAATGGATTACGTACGATAATCGGAAGCGTAAAAGATCGTGGATAAAGGATGGTGAGCCGTCACAAGCGTTCGCTAAGCCAACATTGACGCCAAAAAAAAGTGACGCTGTGTGTATGGTGGGGCTGGAGGGGAATCGTCCACTGCGAGCTACTTCCAACTGGTCAGACGATTGATTCTCAACTCTACTGTGCACAACTAGAGAGATTACGCCAGGCGATTGAAAGAAAACGGCCCGAATTGATTAATAGGAAAGGTGTTGTCTTCCATCATGACAACGCCCGACCACACACTTCTTTGATGACCCGTCAAAAATTGAGAGAGTTTGGTTGGGAAGTTTTGATGCACCCACCTTACAGTCCGGATATAGCACCCTCTGACTATCATCTGTTTCGATCTCTGCAGAACTCTCTCAATGGAATTAAGTTGGTTTCAAAAGAAGCCTGTGAAAACTACTTGATTCAGTTTTTCGACCAGAAACCACAGAAGTTTTTCACCGATGGGATCATGGATCTACCAAAAAAATGGCGAAACATTGTCGATAATAATGGAGCATATTCGGTTTAAATGAATTCGTCCACGCGCCATGCGGGGACCAGTTGAATTTTACTGAAAAAACGCCACGAACTTTTTCCCAGACCCAATATACAGTAGGCGATTCTCACTGGTTATTACAATCAGTCGCTTTATAAAGTCAATTGCTAAAGAATGAATTTAAAACCAAATAGAATTGTATTTCTATCGTTTATAGGGATCATTTTTCGGTTATAAGAATCAATAGACGCGTGTACTTATTGATATTATTTTTATAGAAATCATTTTGTATTTACTCCGTTATCGCAAAAAAAAAACAATAAATCATTACTTTCTGAAAAATACATTTTTAAATTCAACATAAATTCGAAATGTTTTCCGTCAGCTATTATTCGACTCAATGATTGATTTAGTATTCGTTTTCTTTCGCTTAGAAGAATAATTATTAAAAATGTTGGTCAACAAAAAAAAGTGATATATAGGTAAGACAAAAATTGGAAATGCCGCAGTCTTCTTTATCTAAATTATTAAAATCTTAGTGAAAAAAAGGAAAGAAAGCTAGAAGAAAAATGCCCATCTGTGGATAAAGTTTTGTTGGTTTAGTTTAAGCAAGTTAGTCCATTTAATGCTCCAATCATTCCAGGCATTCTTTTGTAAAAAACTAACAACTTTGACCAAAAATCATACCTAAACTTTAAGCCGACGTATGGCTAGAAGATGGAAAGGGAGATATGGGATTGTAGCTGTATGGGGAAAAGCAGGATAGCGACGCTCAGACAGCTGAGCAATAGCTAAACAAATTTTGGCAAACTGTATTAAAGACGTATAGTCTGCAACAACATTCTCAACACCGACGAATGTGTTAAAAATGGTTGTATTATAGAGCAACTCTAGATTATTGGCCTTCAAAAATACGATCGTTTTTACAGCAAAAAAATGAAGACAGTATTACAGTTCTTTTAACACATAATTTGACGAGAACAGTTAATATAAAGCCGCTAGAGAGAGGAAAAAGTAAATCTAACAGATGTTTCAAAGAAATAAAAAATTTACCAGTTGATTATGACTGAGTTACGAAAAGGAAACAACAAAATTGCTCTACTATTAGACGTTTGACCAGCTCTTCCGCCGCTAACCTTCGGTAACATAGAATTTATTTCGTTTCCTCTGAATACAACACTTTTAATTCCACTTGTCGATCAAGAAATAAAACATTCGAGACTTTCTACAGATCTGATATGGCTCGAAAAATCATTTTTTCGGTATATGATGTTTGAACATCTTGTGAAATTGTTAAACGAATAATTCTAGACGCATTCCATATGACAATAAATGCTTGAAATAATGTTTCTAAGCCCTGTATTAATAATCGTTTTAGAAAGCCAGATTTAATTACCAGCGCTGACTAACAAAACTATGATACCAAAACTTAAAAATAATCATGTTGAACAATGTGATGACATGAGTGAGCAGGAATTTATGATTATTGACTGCTATCTACAAATTAGTGCTGCATTAACTGATGAAGATATTAGGTCTGTCAAAGAAAGTTTAGTTAACGAAGAAAAGCAGAAGATGAAGAACCGGAAAGAATTCCGATTACTAAACAACGAATTCTAGAAGTATTAGAACCATCGATTATTAGAATCGAAAGTAACGACAAACATGATCAGAAAAATTGGCGCCTACTGTATATATTTATACTCATTTATTCATTTGCGTAACTCAGTAACTTATGTCTGTTTCGTTACATTGTTATTTTTTTCTCTTAGGGAACTTTATAAACAAGTGTTTCGCACCTTAGAGGCCTGTGGCTTCTAGGTCTCTATTTTTGCCTTTTCTATATTGTTAAAAACGTTTTTCATTTTAATCTATCTCTTTTTATAAACGTAGTCTAATTCTTTCCAAGTCACTCTTTACTGCATCTATTTACTTCTTTGGCAGACTTCTCCTTTCTTCCGTCCTTTTCCAATTTGTAAACACTGCTTCGTAATTCGGTTCTCTTTCATCCTTATTATATGTCCTAACCATCTTACCCGCTGCGATGTAACAGACTTATTGTTGGTATTTTAAATTATATAATTAATTCCTTATTGATCGGTTCTTATTCATTTTCTTGATGGTGTAAATGTTGACCAGAAAATGTTCGTATTTTTTTAAAGGCACGTGTTAATGAAGATTTGGATTGTCGGGATATTTTTTTAGTTGTAGCTCAAGCTTCGCTATTAAACTACAGTTTAGACAATAGTGCTAAAAATCCCTTTTTTGTCTTTCGAATAATCTTTACCGACTACCAAATGTTTAACATTCTGAATATTTATTGGTTCAATGTGCTCTTTTAATGGAAACCTTATTAAGCTCTATCAGCAATATTAATTATACTACCTACGAGGGAGCGTTTTTATATTCGCGGAATGAGCGGGTTGTAGAGGGGTGAGTAGGCGCATTGGGGGCGTGGCCTGTGCAGCGACTCATGATTAGTATAAATACGAAGTTTCATTGTTATTAGACAGTTAGTCTTTGAGCTATCGTCAACCAAGTAACATAATCAGGAGTGAAAAGTGAAATATGGAAAAAATCGAATATCGTGCCGTTATAAAGTTCCTTACCAGGCAAGGAAAATCAGTCGCGACCATAATGAATGAGATGTCATTGGTTTACGGCGACTCTTGTCCAGGAAAAACCATGGTGTACAAGTGGCATAGTTTATTTAAACAAGGAAGGGAATCCCTTGAAGACGACCCGAGGCCGGGCAGGAGCATTGAGGTGACCACGCCAGCACTTATCCAAAAAGTTGAACAAATTGTACTCGAAGATGCTCGACTAAAGAAGAAACAACTCGCAGAAATGGTTGGAGTATCCGATACAACAATTTTTAAAATCCTACACGATCATCTCGGCATGTCTAAGGTCAGCGCAAGATGGGTGCCGAGAATGCTCACGCCGCCGCAAAAACAACAGCGCGTAGAGTGTTCGCGTGCATTTTTGGACCTCTGTAATGAAGACAATGATGGTGTATTGAGTGGAATTGTTACTGGAGACGAAACTTGGGTTCATCATTATGAACCTGAGTCCAAACAAGACTCCATGCAGTGGCATAAAAAGAGCACAGCACCTCCCAAGAAATTTAAAGTGTCACAATCAGCTGGGAAACTCATGGCAACGGTATTTTGGGACTCGGAAGGAATATTGTTGATTGATTATAAAGATAAATGTGTTTCTATAACCGGAGAATATTACGCTTCAATATTAGAGCGACTAAAAGAAGCCATTAAAGAGAAAAGACGGGGTTCTGCTTTTGCACGACAACGCGCCCGTCCACAAGAGCCGCGTTGCGTTAGCTGCCCTGCATAAGATGGGCTTCGAAATTGTGAATCACCCACCCTACAGCCCAGACCTGGCCCCGAGTGATTATTATCTGTTTCCGAAAATGAAAAAAGAGCTGCGGGGTAAAAAATTTACTGCCGATGATGAAGTCAAGGAGGCAGTTTCGGCGTATTTTGCAGATAAAGAGAAATCATTTTTTTATGAGAGTATAAATAAATTAATTGAAAGATGTGAAAAATGTATCCGTTTCGCAGGTGAATATATTGAAAAAGAAAAATAATTTGGTTTTTTTATTTCCACCCCTTGTCCCCCATTCCGCGAATATAAAAACGCTCCCTCGTATATCGCCAGGCCTGTTCTTTGTAGTGCGTACTACGTAGAAGAAGGTGAACTGTATGTCTAATAAATAGTCGGCGTTTTGTAAATTAATATTTTTTTTTTAAGTAATTTTACGTATACTTCCTTAATGTGCAACTTAAATTTCTTATTTTTTCCATTGGGACTGTTGATTAAGTGGATACAATGTATTTAATTATCCACTATGTTATACATATTAAAATCAAATATAGAATAGTTGCGGTTGATTCAAATATAATATTACCGTATATACATTTTTACGTACATATGTATATACGTATATCTAAACCGTAACTCTGAACAAGATACAACTCTGATATGCCGGTACAATTCCCTATAATACTGTCACTAAATTATAACGAAAATTGAAATTGTGTCTATTTTTAGTTGAATGAGAAATGATATAATAGCTTTGTTCTCCGACTTTAATACATATGAACTTGGACTAAATTCTTGTTTTCGAAATCGTGGTGTTAGAAAGATAAAAAATGTAACTTCGAAATACATTTTTGTTTACACGCAACGTTTATTCAAATACTAATTGTTAAATTATTGGTAATATTTACAAATTAATTAAAATTGAAACTATGGTATTAATTATATCTACTAATTGTTGAAAATTACGTGCTTTATATGCACATCTATTTATAAGGATCAATAAATATTTCGTTTGTTGACCTTCTGAAATACGCATTATTTTTTAATAATATATATACATTGCTCGACAGGTAACTCCAATAGTAGGACAACATACGTTACATAATGTTACAATGTACGTACATATGTACATACACTAATGAAAATAATGCGTTCAGTCAATGTAAAATGCATTCATTCAACAACCGTTTTTAGTCACCTATTAGCAATGCACCGAGCATGTTTACCAAACATTTAAAAAATGCTAAAAGTAAAAGATTATTTAAAGAACTAATACTTTTAGGTCAAATAGAAAAGTAATCAGAGTAAACACAACATTCTGTTATTTCTACATATGTAAGTCTTCAAGAAAGACAGTAGACTTATTAAAACAGCAAAATAATAAATTGAGTATATAAACTAGTGAGAAAACTTTAATTCCATTTCCCGGCTAGAAGTAAAAGCACTTATATCGCTTTAACCGCCATTAAGCAGAGTGCGGACTAGTGATAGCCATCATTTTTACCCATGTACGAGGGAGCGTTTTTATATTCGCGGAATGGGGGACAAGGGGTGGAAATAAAAAAACCAAATTATTTTTCTTTTTCAATATATTCACCTGCAAGACGGATGCATTTTTCACATCTTTCAATTAATTTATTTATACCCTCATAAAAAAATGATTTCTCTTTATCTGCAAAATACGCCGAAACTGCCTCCTTGACTTCATCATCGGCAGCAAATTTTTTACCCCGCAGCTCTTTTTTCATTTTCGGAAACAGGTAATAATCACTCGGGGCCAGGTCTGGGCTGTAGGGTGGGTGATTTACAATTTCGAAGCCCACCTTATGCAGGGCAGCTAACGCAACGCGGCTCTTGTGGACGGGCGCGTTGTCGTGCAAAAGCAGAACACCTTTTGTCAATTTTCCCCGTCTTTTCTCTTTAATGGCTTCTTTTAGTCGCTCTAATATTGAAGCGTAATATTCTCCGGTTATAGAAACACCTTCTTTATCTTTATAATCAATCAACAATATTCCTTCCGAGTCCCAAAATACCGTTGCCATGAGTTTCCCAGCTGATTGTGACACTTTAAATTTCTTGGGAGGTGCTGTGCCCTTTTTATGCCACTGCATGGAGTCTTGTTTGGACTCAGGTTCATAATGATGAACCCAAGTTTCTTCTCCAGTAACAATTCCACTCAATACACCATCCTTGTCTTCATTACAGAGGTCCAAAAATGCACGCGAACACTCTACGCGCTGTTGTTTTGGAGGCGGCGTGAGCATTCTCGGCACCCATCTTGCGCTGATCTTAGACATGCCGAGATGATCGTGTAGGATTTTAAAAATTGTTGTATCGGATACTCCAACCATTTCTGCGAGTTGTTTCTTCTTTAGTCGAGCATCTTCGAGTACAATTTGTTCAACTTTTTGGATAAGTGCTGGCGTGGTCACCTCAATGCTCCTGCCCGGCCTCGGGTCGTCTTCAAGGGATTCCCTTCCTTGTTTAAATAAACTATGCCACTTGTACACCATGGTTTTTCCTGGACAAGAGTCGCCGTAAACCAATGACATCTCATTCATTATGGTCGCGACTGATTTTCCTTGCCTGGTAAGGAACTTTATAACGGCACGATATTCGATTTTTCCCATATTTCACTTTCCACTCCTGATTATGTTACTTGGTTGACGATAGCTCAAAGACTAATTGTCTAATAACAATGAAACTTCGTATTTATACTAATCATGAGTCGCTGCACAGGCCACGCCCCCAATGCGCCTACTCACCCCTCTACAACCCGCTCATTCCGCGAATATAAAAACGCTCCCTCGTACATGTGCGAGCATAAATGCGTAGTTATTTCCTTTTGAAATTCAATAAATTAACCAGAAAATAATATTAAATGAACACTTGGATCTTTGTCAAAAAAAAGCATTTGTTTGTTGCTTACCTTAAATTCTCATAATTTCGTGCATGGAAGTAAAATAATTTGACAATTTTTAGGTGTTTTCCCTGTATATCAGTTTATGTTTATTTAATTAACTTTTGGTTAATTCAACCAAAGAAAAAATGACTTAATAGTTGGCTAAATTAAGAAATTTTTTTCTCATTGTAGCCATGTAAAAAATAAGTAAGTTTGTAATTGCAATTGGCAACAATAATCAGTAATAAAAGCTAAGTCTGGTAAATATGGTGCATGTTCGATTAACTGAAATCGCTATTCGTGCAATTTCGCCATTATTCTCATCTCATCTTCTTTGATGTTGACTCACTGGGTTTTGTACACTGGTTTAAATGGTTTTAAGTCTCTGTAGTACACTGATCCATGTTTCATTGACGTCGAAAAAATCGTTCTCATTATGTTTGAATATCTAGATGTTGCTGCAAAACTGCCATTTTCACTCGCTTTTGGTGGATTGTCAGCAGATGTGACGCCCATCTAGCACTAAGATTTTTCATGTTCAAATAAGATATAATGTACGCGGTCAAATGAAATGTCTACTTTCTTTACTATCTCTCTCAACTTTACTCGGCGATCATTCACCACGATTTCATGAACTTTTTCAATTGCTTCTGCATCAGTAGTTGCTTTTGGTCTTCCAGAACTTGTTGCGTCCTCTATGTTTGTTCTACTATGTTCAAATTCAGCAACCTAGTTTGAAACTGTTACATATGAATTTCGTTTTGATTCGTTCAGCATTTAAGCCTTTCAGAAAGAAATGCTTTATTACTGCACGGAGCTTGTCTTTATTCATTATTAAGAAAATTACGAATTATTTATTTGGATTGATTGAAACGGCGTACCTTTATGCATAATCCGTTTGAAAATTTGATAACAGTTGTAATAATAGCGCTTTTAAGACAAGTGATCAGCACATGTACGTAATGCCACTTTGATTTGTTCCAGAAACATTTCGATTTGTCCTCGTATTATTAAGAAATTATAACCATTATTATTTGCAATGTTTGGTTAAATTTCGTTCTTTTTCAAAATTAACTTTTGACAAAGATATGTTGATCAATCCATGAATCCTATTGTTTGTTGCTAAATTATGTTTTATCGGGTGTGTTGACCTACTTTGTATAGTCGTAGCGGTGTATACTTCTTTGCGGTAGATCGAAAATCAAATTTATTAATAACTGTTATAATAGTTAAGTCTAAGAAAGTCAAACTTTCTTTTGTTTCAGTCTCTAAGGGGAATTATATATTAGGGTGTATGGAATTAATATAATTTAGAAATGTATTTAACTTTCCCATAAAGCAAACTATAATGTTTGTATTATATAATGCCAAAAGAAAATGTTTGTGCTTAATGAACTCTTCAGAATTGTGGTTTCTTAATTGTTCATAACGATTTCTGCTAGTAACGAACTTAAAAATTTCCCATGATTAAGCCTGCCTCACTGCTATACAGTGTGTACATCTATCAGAGTAGGAAAAAGTTCTGCTCGGGAGCACAATTTTATTTAATTCTTTCGTTTTCAAATTTGTGCTCGCGAGTTTTATTATTTAACTCGCGAGCACAAACTCAACTCGTAAGAATAGTTCTTTTTAATATAGAAAAAATATAACTCGCTCGAATTGAATTCGTTCGCGAGCGAGTTTAATTCGAGCACTCTCCGTACTCTGACATCTATACTAAATCGAGGATTTCATTTTTAATTGCTATATTTGCATTATTTTCCTCTAAAAGTTTTTTTTATCAAACTCTGGTGATTACTGGGAAATTGGTTTTTGACATAAAATGAAATTATTTTTGAATTCCTAGCTAAACTACTATTTTTAATTTTGTTCACTAGTTATAAGTATTTTTAATATTATATTTTGGTGTAAATTTTATGGGATCGTATATTAAAGTAAGTTATTTTTGAAAAGTTTAACAAATGGGTCTGTCCTCAGACTACCGGCCTAACACGATACTTTTTTTCTGTAATTTAATGAGTAAATATAATTTAGGTGGTTATGGGTTCATTAAGATCATATGTCGTTTATCTCTTTCATTGAATACTGCTGAAGAATCTAAAATATCTCGCTTAATTTCTTTTTGATATGTGTTCATAAGATTTTATTTGTGTATTGAATATTTTTCAGAGCCTACGAAATTATAAGTTGCAATTATGTAGCCAGCTTTTAATTTATTGCAATTATACGATAGTTTTGTGGGTAAAAGTTATATCATTTTCTTCTGCTCTTTCTATGATGGATTTAATACTATTTTTCTCATTGTTAGCCTAACTCCATTATGTTTGAAAATGAGACAAATTATGTATGTGTTTTAGATTGAAATTTTTTGGTATATTACATTGGACCTCCGACTAATAAATTTCCTGATAGCATTCAGAACTAATGATATGTAGATAAGAAATTCTTCTTTCGCTAATCATTTAATTAATAACAACCATATGTATACAAATTAAGTATATAAAATAAAGCCCATAGAAGCAAGATACATAAACCAAATTTATTAAAATGTTCAGAAATTACGAACCTTAAAAAATCATATAATTTAATACATGAAGAAATAGAGCTAAGCGATTCATCTTCACTAAATTTGTTTATAGAATAATAAAGTTTAAGAACGTGCTATCATCACTGCTTTAACTTACTGTCATTTAGATTATAAATTTATTATATATTGTACCTAAGAATTTAGTTTACTTAAAATATCTGAGAAGAAGTCGCTATGTGGCGAAACAATTGTGTTCTGCAATAATTAAAAAATAAAACAAGTGAAAATTTTAATCTTTAATATTCGTTATCAATCTATCTATTAAATTTCCTATCTTCTAGTAGATCTATTGATTTACTTTAATCTTCTATTTGAATTAAAACGGTTGTCAAACAGCCAAATAGAAAAAGTTTGTTCCTTTGTTTTCGTTCAGTGCTAGTTTAATTTTACTTCTTCTAGAACTTGCGTTAGCAATTTTATTTGTATAAAACAGATTAAATAAATTGATTATAATTTAATTTTAATTGTCTCTGTGTATATAATATATAATTAAAGCAGCTATTTTTACCATTTTATAGTAATTGATATTTTCAAGGTTATTCAGACTTATGCCTAATTTCGTAATGAATAATACATTTTTATTCTTGTTTACAAGGCTGACTTTATAAATGATTTGTTAAAAAAAGTCTTTAATATTATTTTTTGAAACTAAAAGTCATAGCGGACAGAAATTCTGATTTTCACGTACAAAGCTGGCTATTTTTAAAATCCATTATTTGCAAAATTCAAGGTTAACAAGATACATAATATTAAGCAATTTTTATTATTATTTAGAAAGAAAGAAAATTGCAAGGTCAATAATGACTCAACCTTTATTCTCATTTTATGTGCGCCTAGAAATGAAGTAATTTATATATAAAGTATATCATTGCAATTTGTAAATTTAGTTTTGCATCGCTTGTGGAACATTTAAATTATTCATAAATACATATTAAATCTAACTGTATATACTAGCGTCCAAAACTTTGGTATCATGCATTGGAGGGCCACATTTACAGTTACTCGGAAGTATTTCTACTTTGTGGTAATTTATAAAAAAAGACAAAACACAGCTTCTCTTGTATGTATGGATTGCAACAAATGCATAGCATAAATACATATTATTATTAAATTTTAAATATTTAGATAAAAACAAAATAAAATTACTACATGTTATCAAATTAGGATTCTCAACATGAAGTTGAAATTTGCTCGGATACACAATTTGTTTGTAAAATAAAGCACAGATATGATGAGAAATTTAAGATCATTTTTAGTTTAGCATAAAGCACAGTAAATACCGGTGATGGAGGAATACATCATTCAAATGAAGATGATTTCTATGACTTTTTCACATGAATTGGGTTGAATGTCTGCAATGATACGTTCAACGTTGGTCTGCAAGTCGTATGATGTTGCTGGTTTGTTTCTCTAAAGCCCAATTATTTAATTTGCGGGGTATTAAATGGTTCATTTGAGTTCTTGAATGAAAGCGATCTTGTAAACATGTAGGCCAAGAATTTTTTGCCAAATTCACCATTGACCGGTTTTGGAGATGCCCATCGACGAGGAATTGAGATATTTGGATCTTTGCAAATACTCTACATACAGCTACAATATTCTCTTATCTCATTGCACTTCTCACTGACAGGGGAACTTTATGAAGTGAATATGTTGATTCCAATTTTTGCACTGAAAATTAGAGTTAATTCATGGAAACCAGCCACGACCGAATGTAAATTTTGATAAAACGTCTGATAAATTTGTTGAGTTGTTGAAGCATACATTTTTCATGATAAAATGGCAGGCATAGACAAGCTCAAATGACAGAAAAATAAACTTAGCAGCACCCAAAAGCAATCTTAATTTGCAAATATCCCTAATAGGCATCCGCTTATTTAAGAAAGAAAAATAATTGTTACTAGATGTGATTCCGTAAAATAAGCAGAAGTTGCAAAAAAATTAATAGATTTAATTCTGCGAAGATTAAATGCTGTAATTAGTAGCTTTATATAAGTAGGCTTCTGTGAGATTTTATATGTACATACATATATAGGGTTTTCCAGTAAGAACTTGACAACTTTTTTTCAAAATAAAATGCAGACCATTTGAGATATTTCAAAAACTTTATTATCGGGTTAAAGTACAATCAAAACATTTATGAATGGAACTCGACTTCGTTCATATGGCCACCGCGGGCACGTTTGCAGCGGTCGATTCGTTGGACCTAATTTTCGCTGACTCGGCCACACAATTCGGCCGAAACGGCTGCTATTTCGCGTTCAATGTTGGCTCTGAGCTCTTCCAACGCTGTCGGCTTGTTGGCATAGACCAATGACTTGACGTAGCCCCAAAGAAAAAAGTCTAGAGGCGTTAAATCGTACGAACGAGGCGGCTAATCGACTGGTCCATTTCTTAGGATAACACGCTCATCAAACTTACTCTTCAATAAATCGATTGTAACGTGTGCTGTGTGGCTTGTGGCACCGTCCTGCTGAAACCACATGTTGTCCAAGTCCATATCTTCCAAATCGGACCAAAAATAATCGGTAATCATGGCGCGATAACGATTACCATTCACAGTAACCTGACGATCGTTATCGTCGACGAAAAAATATGGCCCTATGACGCCGCCGGCATGCAAACCGCACCAAACAGTTATTTTTTGTGGATGAAGTGGTGTTTCATGATGCACATGTGGATTTTCGCCCGACCAATAACGCATATTTTGCTTATTGACGAACCCATTGAGCCAAAAATGAGCTTCGTCACTGAAAATGATTTTGCGATGAAATTGATCATATTGGCGCATCTTTTCCAGAGCCCAATCGGAGAACGTACGTCGCTTCAAATGGTCCATCGGCTTCAATTCTTGAGTCAGCTTGATCTTGTATGGGTGTAAACTAAGATCCTTACGCAAAATTCGCCATAAAGTGGTCTGGGCGATGCCCAACTCTTGAGAACGCCATGGAATTGACTGATTTGGACCATTTGCTACGGACGTTTCAACGGCAGCGATATTTTCGACAAGACTCAAATTTTTGCACTAAACTTGTTACTGCCTGTCTACTAGGGCGAGAATTACGACCGAAAATCGGAGTTAACGCTCTTAAAGTAGCGGTCACCGACTCCGAATTTCTGTAGTAAATTTTTCTAATTTGCAGTCGTGGTTCGTTCGTGTACTTTACCATGATGAAAATGTTAAGTTTACTGAATAAATTGACAGTGACAGTTCGATGATTAGTGAAAGGGTGCGTTCACAAATTGAATTAAAAGTTGTCAAGTCCCTATTGGAAAACCCTTTATTATTTAAGGTTTATCATTAGTTGAAAAAACAACTAATTAATGCTTTAAATTGCTTATCTCTATATGTCCTTAGTTCTGTATTACAATATTATTATAATTATACTCTCCAAAAAATATTTTTTAATAGTTAAATTGATATATTTGGTGTATGTAGATTTCAATAAATAACTGTACAAATTTTGTATTAAACAAAAGTCTGATGATAAAAATCAGTAACCCTGTATAATTCTTCAAATATGTCAAAAGGAGTAGGACACCAAACTTGTTAATGTAAAAAATTTTTAATACTACTATGCTAATATATGCGGGGACGGGGGGGGGGGGGGCTTATGTTAAATCCGTTAAAAATTTGATAAGGAATTTATAATATATAGATATTTTTCCATCTTGTTTGTAATATTTTTCCATTATTTACCAGATTTAATTGTTTATTTAGCGTTCTATGTTCATACATATTTATGAAATTCCAATGTGACTTCACAAAAAATAAAATAAATTAGGAATACATTTGTGTTGAATTTTAAATGTAAGTTTGCAATGTAATTTATAAAATATTTTTAAACAATTCCCCAATATGTAATAGTATGATGAATATTTGCTTTAGATCAATAAACAGTAACAATTATTAAATAGTTTATGATGAATACTGTTTTAGCAATGAATATACGAATAATAAATAAATTACCGAAAATATTATTTAATTGAGAAATATTATAGTTCTAATTTTATTGTTTTAATACATATTCAAATATTTGCCCTTTATCGTGCTGTATTTATTAACTTTCGAACTAAAAAATTGTAGCATTTTTAAATATCAAGGCTCTTTGTGTTTTAATATATAAAAATATTTATTGCATTAATTAATTTAAAATACGCTACCGTCCATAAGCATTTATCCTGTGCATCTTTTCATGTTTATTCAAACAAAAAGAATTATATTATGAAAATATATGTACACTACCGGTCATATTTATTTGCCTACCTCAATTTTATGTGTTTCCTGAAATACGGATTATCTTTCGAAAAATCTGTATTCTAATTATTCAACAATATTATTAGTGGAAGTAATTCCATATGAATTTCTACGAAAATCTTAAATTATTTATGATATATCGTAAAGGTGTCATAAAATGGAAAAATACCATAAATATTATATAGGCTAATCCCTACAGTATTAACAGTTTTACCTGCATTTCCGAAAGGTATTACCAATATTGTGTTATTGTACTAACAAATTACAATATTAGGATGTGTTATTCAAAAAGGAAAATAAATTTTATGTGAGTCATCGTTCATCTTTTGTTTCGAAAACAGTGAAATAGAGAGTTATTGTGAATATTTTAATGCAATGCCGAAGACGAAGGAATTATCTGTTGAAGTGCGTGCTATGATAATTGCTTATCATCGTACGAGTAAAAGGTAAAAGTAATCGCTAAATTGCAAAAGAATTACGATTAAATCGCAGAACCGTTGATTATAACGTTAAAAAATTTGAAGAAAGTGGTACATTTTCCAACAAAAGAAGATCTGGACGACGCAAAGTGACGACATCTGCAGATGACCGGCATCTAATACGGATAAGTAGACGCGATAGACGAAAAAACAGCACCAGAAATTGCTGCTGAAATGAATAGAGCGCGTGCTAAACCAATTAGTGTGTCCACAGTACAGAGAAGGTTAAGGCAAGCAGGTTTATACGGAAGAATTGCTCTGCGAAAACCACTACTACGAAAGCAAAACAAGATAAAACGACTAAATTGGGCTAAAGAACATACGAATTGGACGATTGATCAGTGGAATAATGTGTTGTGGACAGACGAATCGAAGTTTGAACTTTTCGTTAGTAAAAGGCGAATATTCGTAAGAAGATCCGCAGGAGAAAGAGTACTGCCAGAATGTATTGCGCCTACGGTAAAACATGGAGGAGGTTCGGTAATGATTTGGGGGTGTTTTGGTGGAAGATATGTAGGCGATCTTGTCAAAATTGAGAGAATCCTAAGAAAAGAAGGCTACAAGGAAATTTTAGAAAATAACGCTGTTCCTTCAGGACTAAGGATTCTTGGCGAAAAATTTGTATTTCAATAGGACAACGATACGAAACACACTTCTAGATTGTGTGACGATTACTTGCGTCAACTAGAAGAGCAAGGGCAAATCTCTATAATGGTATGGCCAGCTCAAAGTCCTGATCTGAACCCAATAGAGCTTCTTTGGGAAGAATTGGACCGGAAGGTTCGAGAACGTGCTCTATCATCCACCACTGTACTGTGGGAACAACTTCAAGAAGCCTGGGCACAAATTACAGAAGATACACTGCAAAATTTAATTGAAAGGATACCGCGGTTATGTGCCGCAATTATCAAAAATAAAGGTGGGCACATTGATGAGAGCAAAATTTAATAATAATTAATGATAAAGTTTTTATATAAGAAAATGTAACTATTTTATGTTTATTTTACACTATTGTATTGGTACAATAAATAAATTTTCAGTACACATTTGATAGTTTAGTCATTTTGGCTAAAACTAAGGGTGGGCAAATAAATATGACCGGTATGTACCTATCACGTTTAATAAAAGATATATTCTGTCTACAGTTACCCGCAAAATTGGGCGTACAGTAATTAGAAAATAGAACAATGTATTATTACATAACAAATAATACTTCAATGTATACAGAGATTAAAGTTTATAATTTCAACAAAACTAAATGAAATATAATAATGCCAATGTGACTGTGGTAAAAAAAGTAAGGTAAATACATTGCATACCACCGCAAAATTGAGCATCCAAGTACCTTCCCCAGAATATAAATATACTCATACATACCTCTGATATGGAAATACCCATTGTATGTGTAATTCAGCTTGTTTTATGAAGTATAGATTATTGAAGTAGTGTTTAGGTGAATTTCATGATAACAGTACCTAGGGAGCACAAACGGCGACAAATTGACATGCCGACACGATAGCTTATAATTAAGTTATGTTGTGAAGGAAAATCCTTAAGGCAAAGAGGTAGTTTAGTAGACAGAACTTCTTACATAATTCCAAAAGTAATAAACAAGTATAAATATGAAGGAACATTACAAAATACAAAATAAAACGGGTCGTGAAGGAAACGTATAGTTGCCAGGATGAACGATTTATTATAAGAACAATTAAAGCTAATCCCAAGGTAAGTGTCCCTGGATTACGAGAAGACGTTAAGGCAAGTATTAAGCACAGCATATCAACTGATACTGTACGTCAGGTACTACATCGAAGTGATTATCATGGCCGAGTTAGTCGACATAAACCTTGAATTCGTAAACGAAGCCGCGAAAAACGTCTAGAATTTGCACTAAAATACGTAAATTATTCCTTAGAATTTTGAGATAACATAATATTCTCGGACGAGTCTAAAACAAAATTTATTTGGCTCAGATAGCAGGTAGATAGTATGGAGAGAGCCTCGAACAGAATTACAAGTGAAGCACATTACACATACCATCAAACATAGAGGTGATTCCGTCCCCTTTTGGGGTTGTATGGCGGCTAGTGGTACAAGAAATCTTGAATTTATTAACAGGACTATGGATAAAATGAAGTACATTGAAATTCTCAAAAAAAATTTAAAAAATTCTGCAATAATACTTGGTATGCCACAGGTCCATTACGTTCAGTAAGACAATGATCCAAAGCATACCTCACATCTAGTCAAACAATGGTTATTGTACAATGTGCCAAAATTACTAGACACTCCATCTCAATCACTGGATCTAAATCCCATTGAGCACCTGTGGGCAGAAGTAAAGTTACGAATGGGAAAGGTACAACCTAACAAATAAACAAATACTTTAAGTTTGGCAAAGTATTCCAGAAACACTGAGAGAAAAACTTGTGCAATCTATGCCACAACGACAACAGGTCGTTATAGTCGTTAAAAAAGACAATACAAGATACTAAATTTACTGCATGCTCAATTTTGCGGTGGTACGCAATGTATTTACCTTCCTTTTTTTTATTACAGCAGCATTGACATTATTATCTTTCATTTAGTTTTGTTAAAATTATAAACTTTAATTTCTGTATACATTGAAATAATATTTTTTTTATATTAAATAAAAATTTCTCAAAAATAATATGCATCGTTCTAGTTTCTTATTGCTATAATATTCTGTATATACGTTTTCTCCGTATATACTGTTACAAAGAGTTCCTCAACGCTGTATATTATAATTCTTTAATCAAATTCTAAAAACAGATAAAGACGGAGTCGTCGGAATAATGGTATTACAATATTTTAAATGATTAAATGATCGACTGACCCTGTAGCAATATAATACTTTTTTTAAAATTTATAATTAGAATATTATTTGTTCCAGTCTTGTTAATAGTATTTTAATACACAGAAAAATTATTTTAATTTTATTTATACTAATCATGAGTCGCTGCACAGGCCACGCCCCCAATGCGCCTACTCACCCCTCTACAACCCGCTCATTCCGCGAATATAAAAACGCTCCCTCGTATACACTACCGTTCATAAGTATTTGGGCACCCATAAATTTAGAAGAAATGATTAAAAGCACTAGTGAAAAAATGAAAATATATTTATTACATGTACATACATAACTAATTACGGTATCTGGCAGTAGAATTACATATTATATTTAAATTTTCATGGATTTAGATCGGGGCTTTGGGGAGGCCATTTCATAACTTCGATGGATCCTTCCGCTTCCAAGAGTTGCAAATAGTCTTTGCATATTTTGGATGTGTGCTTTGGGTCATTATCCTGCTGGAATACAAAATTCCTACCCAAAAGTCTTAATCCTGAAGCAATAGCGTTGGTCTCCAAAATGTTTCGATACTGCTCTTTCCTTAGTATTCCCTCAATTTTCACAATATCACCCACGACCGTACCACCAAAACAACCCCAGATCATCACGGAACCACCGCCATGTTTAACCGTAGGCACAATACATTGCTCTGCCGCACGCTCACCTGTAGATCTCCGAACGAAAACACGTCATCTGGACCCGAAAATTTCGAACTTTGACTCATCAGTCCACAAGACTTTACTCCACTGTTCAACTGTCCAATGTTGGTGTTCACGAGCCCAGTTTAAGCGTTTCCGCTTATTCTGTTTGCGCAATAACGGTTTTTTCATTGCAATTCGTCCGTACAAACCTGCTTTGTACAAGCGACGTTTGACCGTTGTTACGCTTATTGACTTTGGACGGTCTGCATTGATTTCTGCAGCGATTTCTGGGGCTGTTTTCCGTCGATTTCTTTTGCTTGTGATCACTATTGCACGATCCTCAGCAGAAGTTGTCGCTCTGGGTCTCCCACTCCGTGATTTATTGAGAACACTGCCACTTTCTCGGTATTTTTTGACGACATAGTCTACGGAAGTATTATTTAATTTTAATTGTTTCGCAATTTGCCGGTTGCTTTTGCCATCTTGATGGTGCGCAATTATAAGAGAACGCGTTTCAATGTCCATCTCTTTTCTTTTTGGCATATTTAACGATCTTAACAACACTACTAGCACAGGAATATCTCACAACGAATACAGAAACGTAACTGAGGGCAATTTCAAAAATATAACATGAAACTCGCCCGAGGTCATTAAAACATCATTACTAAACTTATCCTTCAGTATCCTTCACAGAAAGACAATTACGAGAACTTGGAGAAACTTTTATTGCGCTAATCCCCAGGTAGTCCCAATAACAAATTTTGGTTTATTGCAGGTAATAAAGTAATACATAATGTTACTTATGCAGCGTTTCTGTAGATTTAATACTTTCCTTATACCTATCCAATATTACAAGAATGAATTTCCTAGAAGCTATGCTGTTCAAATAATTTTATAAAATATGGGTGCCCAAATACTTATGAACGGTAGTGTATATATATATTATAAGTTCTAAGTAAACATAAAATAGAAAATTTATTTATTATTTATTTAAATGTAACAAGGACAAAATCAATAGTAACAGAAATTAATAATAACTATGTTAAATTATGAATATAAAATAATACCTTTAGCAAAGGACATAAAAAACTAATTTATTAAAACGTTTAGAAATTAATAAATTTAAAAAGTCAAATGGCTTAATATGTGGACAAGGGGTGAACGATTCACCATTGCTAAATTTGTTTGTGTAATAAAAGTCTTATAGTCCTGAAGAACGTGATTTTCACACTATTTTAATTTATTGTCATTTGGGTCAGAAATTTATTGCATATTGTATAAAATATGATGACCCTTAGAGTACTTTAGACTTTAGTTTTCTTCAAACATCTGAAGCAGCTGTGTGGCGAAACAATTGTTATGTGCATTAACCAAAAAATAAATTAAGCGAAAATTTTAGCAATCTATATTTAAATATTAGTTATTGATGTGAATTTTCATCAAGTAAAGGCCGAGTTACTTGAAGGTTTATTTATTTTTACTGTGTGTTGGACCAGATTTTCGTAATTTATTATTTACAGGTCATCATTAGATATCTAAACCTAGTTGTAATAATTCATTGGCATAAATTACTTAGATTAAATCAATAAATGTTACAAATACTTAAATTTTTTACTTTTATACTTTTAACGAAACATACATGAAATTGTTTCTTATTAACCAGCTGACATAATTAAAAAGTGTAACTGTTATTAGCTGTTACACATTTGTCGACAATCTGTTTGCTTCTTTGTGTCGGTTTGTTTAAAGCTAAATATCAACTTAGTGATTCAGATTATTTATTCAAAGTGAAGTAAACGGAAACTAGTTTCGAAAAAGAGTAGTTGTTTTCTTATATGAAAACAATTTTATTCGGGAAAAAAATTGTTTTCTATGAATAAACGTATTGACCTTCGCGATTTTAATCTCAATCACGTCTCAGTTTTTGTACTTGTATAAGATATCTTTCAACGTAATTTTGCAAAAATTTTTTAATACGCAATAGAAAAATAATACAGTCCTAGACAAAATTTTGTTGTCTGAACATACACTACCGTTCATAAGTATTTGGGCACCCATATTTTATAAAATTATTTGAACAGCATAGCTTCTAGGAAATTCATTCTTGTAATATTGGATAGGTATAAGGAAAGTATTAAATCTACAGAAACGCTGCATAAGTAACATTATGTATTACTTTATTACCTGCAATAAACCAAAATTTGTTATTGGGACTACCTGGGGATTAGCGCAATAAAAGTTTCTCCAAGTTCGTGTAATTGTCTTTCTGTGAAGGATACTGAAGGATAAGTTTAGTAATGATGTTTTAATGACCTCGGGCGAGTTTCATGTTATATTTTTGAAATTGCCCTCAGTTACGTTTCTGTATTCGTTGTGAGATATTCCTGTGCTAGTAGTGTTGTTAAGATCGTTAAATATGCCAAAAAGAAAAGAGATGGACATTGAAACGCGTTCTCTTATAATTGCGCACCATCAAGATGGCAAAAGCAACCGGCAAATTGCGAAACAATTAAAATTAAATAATACTTCCGTAGACTATGTCGTCAAAAAATACCGAGAAAGTGGCAGTGTTCTCAATAAATCACGGAGTGGGAGACCCAGAGCGACAACTTCTGCTGAGGATCGTGCAATAGTGATCACAAGCAAAAGAAATCGACGGAAAACAGCCCCAGAAATCGCTGCAGAAATCAATGCAGACCGTCCAAAGTCAATAAGCGTAACAACGGTCAAACGTCGCTTGTACAAAGCAGGTTTGTACGGACGAATTGCAATGAAAAAACCGTTATTGCGCAAACAGAATAAGCGGAAACGCTTAAACTGGGCTCGTGAACACCAACATTGGACAGTTGAACAGTGGAGTAAAGTCTTGTGGACTGATGAGTCAAAGTTCGAAATTTTCGGGTCCAGATGACGTGTTTTCGTTCGGAGATCTACAGGTGAGCGTGCGGCAGAGCAATGTATTGTGCCTACGGTTAAACATGGCGGTGGTTCCGTGATGATCTGGGGTTGTTTTGGTGGTACGGTCGTGGGTGATATTGTGAAAATTGAGGGAATACTAAGGAAAGAGCAGTATCGAAACATTTTGGAGACCAACGCTATTGCTTCAGGATTAAGACTTTTGGGTAGGAATTTTGTATTCCAGCAGGATAATGACCCAAAGCACACATCCAAAATATGCAAAGACTATTTGCAACTCTTGGAAGCGGAAGGATCCATCGAAGTTATGAAATGGCCTCCCCAAAGCCCCGATCTAAATCCAATAGAGTTATTGTGGGAGGAACTTGATCGGGAGGTCCGGAAAGCAGTACCAACATCGGAGGCTGATTTGTGGAGGAAACTGCAGGAAGCTTGGGTCCGCATAACACCGGATACATTAGCAAAACTAATTGCAAGAATGCCGCGATTATGTGCTGCCATTATAAAAAACAAAGGAGGTCACATAGATGAATCGAAAATTTAAATATAATATGTAATTCTACTGCCAGATACTGTAATTAGTTATGTATGTACATGTAATAAATATATTTTCATTTTTTCACTAGTGCTTTTAATCATTTCTTCTAAATTTATGGGTGCCCAAATACTTATGAACGGTAGTGTAAATAAGGCATAGTAAAAAATAGACGTTTTAGTTGATTTCGAGACATTTATAAAATTAGTTGCGTAGTTATTGTAGTAAATTTATAATAAAAAACCAATTTCCTTCTATTTTAATGAATATAATGACTTGCCGTCGTCAGGTTTAGCTAAATTGTTCTCATTGAATTTATCTTCCGCTTCTTGCTACAAAATTAGGTGAACTACTAGTGCCAGGGAATGTTTTCTTTATTTAAGAATTGTTTTACAAATTCTTATTATTATCGTTTGGCTACCAAAAGCCAAACATATCACTTTGCTTGCAGACTTATAATTTAAAAACTATTATCGTAAAATGAATTTGTATCAGCCTCAAAGACTTATATACACAATACAAGAGATTTTATTTTAATCTCGGAATATTTTATCTTTACCTAAACTAAATGAAAAATTTATGAGAAATAAACTTGCAATTTTCGGAATCATTTAAGTAATAAAATAGTCTAGGAGTTGCAATATTGTCATACACTAGATAAATACCGAGTTTTTTGACGCCGAAGATGGTAACACTGACGCGCTGTCTACTGTAATTGCTACATCCAGTAGTTTCTGCGTAGTATGTTCCCAATTGCATGTTGATTATGCTCGTAATTTTAGAGACGTTAGCAGTGAATCAATAACATTTCTCGAGAAAAATCGGTCAGATTTAAATATGCCTTCCCGCACGACCCTGAGACCAAAAAACAGAGTAGGCGGTTAGTGAGAGAAGGAGAATCCTGTCCAACGAACGCCAGGGTGTCAAAGTCACAATTGAAGAAGATGCTCATTGTTTTCTTCGATATTCAAGATGTAATTCACCGGAAATTTTCACCGGCCTATTAAACAATCAATTTTTCGGTTTAGTGTTGGTGGATGGTTCCTGGATTACAACAATGCGTCTCATTCAGCTTCGATTATTTATGAATTTGGCTACCAAAAGCATGCTTGTAATCCCATGCCCTCTGTACAGCCCTGATCAGGAAATAGCTTCTGAAGAGTTGCAGTGCTTCTTTTCGCGTTAAGGTCGTTGGAAGCACTGTTTGTGTGTAAATAAATAAGTTCATTATTTAATAGCAGAATCTCGTATTCCCTAGACAAGCAATACACAATAATTGTTACGAAAAACTTATACTCTGTGATTATATATTTACAATAACATTTCTAAGAACAGATTTTTTAAAATATCTGGAAATAGTTTCAATTTATTGACCAATAACATACATAAGAGACATTCTTTGCTATAGGCTATTATCAATTTGATCAAACATATCACTTGAAAAAATCCTTTGCATGTGTTATTTGTATGCTCATTTAAGATAATAATAAACCCTTATGAATTACTTTGTTAACTATTAACAAAATCAACTGAACATAATAAATATGAATGCTAATTAAAAATATAGTTTAAATCAGGAATGTTTTCCGATCACGTGATTACTGTCGTATGAAATAAGATGTCGGCAGGAAGTGAGGATGTTAAATTAAAGACGATATTTCTATTGTTGTCAGATGCGATAATGTGCTATATATCCCACCTGTAAACTTGTAAATAACAAATGTAAAAGCTGCCTACTTAGGTTAGTTAAGTGTAAACTTACAAGGATGATGAAATAAATATGATTAATTAGCTGTTAGAACAATAACAAATAACAGCGGTAAAATACAAGGAATATAACAATATTTGAACCGTAGAAAAGACAAAATTCATAAATGTGAAAACACTATTTTGTCTGTACTATACGTGGCACATGTATACATAACACATGCATACATGTGCTAACAAAACAACGTCTTGGAATGCAACCAATCCTAATATTTGCGTGATAGTTGAAGGATTGGTACTCGTAATTTGAAAATTTCATCAATGCTAAAGCAATAAATGTATATCAACCAAAAGTTTTAGCAATTCTACATGATGAAGCTAGGCATGAGTAATGTTTCAGCAAAGTGAGTTCCAAGCTTATTGACTCCCAGGCAGAAACTACTCAAGCAACAAATTTCTTAAAGCAATTTGTCATTTTTGGATGTAGACGTTGACTAAAATTGTCACAAGCAGTGGATTGAGTATATGACTGGGATTCAGAAACAAAATTAGAGTCCTTGCAATGGGTTCTACATCCCAAAAAAGAAAATCCACCCAAATTCGTGCTTGAAAGCTCATGGCTACAATCTTTTGGAACCAAGCAGGAATTATTCTTATTGAACTCATGACGAATTAGACAACAGCAATTACCTATGGGTAATGCATTGATAGAATTGCATATTGGTCAAAAACATCCGGGTTTGCGTTATACAGAAGTCCTCTTTTTTCTTGACTGCGTGAGTCCACAAGATAGCTAAAGTCCAATCCATCCTCGGGGGTGTATCGGTTAGGTATATTATAAGTATTATTACTAGATCGCCAAGTACCACCTTTCACCATCAACTATCTTCATGAGATATTAGCCATTGTTTCTTATGATAGAGATTGAAAATTCTATTTTACTTGGAATTCTGAATATTGAAGATTATTTTTAATATTGTATATTTGAATATTTATTGTTACAATTTGCTACTACATGTATAACATATCATAATTACATAATTATATAGTAAATAATGGTGTAGTTGTTTTAAAATTATATCGACTCGAAACAAAACCGGAATAAAATACTAAACGAATAGATAAAGTGCAGATAATATAAACAGGTACTGATTGAGGTAACTGAACATTGTAGCGGTAGTAGTAGTAAGTGGTACGAGGGAGCGTTTTTATATTCGCGGAATGAGCGGGTTGTAGAGGGGTGAGTAGGCGCATTGGGGGCGTGGCTTGTGCAGCGACTCATGATTAGTATAAATACGAAGTTTCATTGTTATTAGACAGTTAGTCTTTGAGCTATCGTCAACCAAGTAACATAATCAGGAGTGAAAAGTGAAATATGGAAAAAATCGAATATCGTGCCGTTATAAAGTTCCTTACCAGGCAAGGAAAATCAGTCGCGACCATAATGAATGAGATGTCATTGGTTTACGGCGACTCTTGTCCAGGAAAAACCATGGTGTACAAGTGGCATAGTTTATTTAAACAAGGAAGGGAATCCCTTGAAGACGACCCGAGGCCGGGCAGGAGCATTGAGGTGACCACGCCAGCACTTATCCAAAAAGTTGAACAAATTGTACTCGAAGATGCTCGACTAAAGAAGAAACAACTCGCAGAAATGGTTGGAGTATCCGATACAACAATTTTTAAAATCCTACATGATCATCTCGGCATGTCTAAGGTCAGCGCAAGATGGGTGCCGAGAATGCTCACGCCGCCGCCAAAACAACAGCGCGTAGAGTGTTCGCGTGCATTTTTGGACCTCTGTAATGAAGACAAGGATGGTGTATTGAGTGGAATTGTTACTGGAGACGAAACTTGGGTTCATCATTATGAACCTGAGTCCAAACAAGACTCCATGCAGTGGCATAAAAAGGGCACAGCACCTCCCAAGAAATTTAAAGTGTCACAATCAGCTGGGAAACTCATGGCAACGGTATTTTGGGACTCGGAAGGAATATTGTTGATTGATTATAAAGATAAAGAAGGTGTTTCTATAACCGGAGAATATTACGCTTCAATGTTAGAGCGACTAAAAGAAGCCATTAAAGAGAAAAGACGGGGAAAATTGACAAAAGCTGTTCTGCTTTTGCACGACAACGCGCCCGTCCACAAGAGCCGCGTTGCGTTAGCTGCCCTGCATAAGATGGGCTTCGAAATTGTGAATCACCCACCCTACAGCCCAGACCTGGCCCCGAGTGATTATTACCTGTTTCCGAAAATGAAAAAAGAGCTGCGGGGTAAAAAATTTACTGCCGATGATGAAGTCAAGGAGGCAGTTTCAGCGTATTTTGCAGATAAAGAGAAATCATTTTTTTATGAGGGTATAAATAAATTAATTGAAAGATGTGAAAAATGTATCCGTCTTGCAGGTGAATATATTGAAAAAGAAAAATAATTTGGTTTTTTTATTTCCACCCCTTGTCCCCCATTCCGCGAATATAAAAACGCTCCCTCGTATATATTCATATTTTATTTCTATAAATGGAAAACAATAGAAATATTTCCCAAGATTCTCTGCTATATTATTCTAAAATGTGATTTAAAATATTTATTATTAATTTTAACTTCACTAAGTCTGTGTTTGAAAAATAAAAGTGAATTTTGAAAACTCGTTCCACTTTTCTGCAGAAAATATTTAAATTCGCGTACCTATTAATTAAACATTATGTTTCTAAATATTTATCTTCATTATTATCTCACATAGCATACACCAACGTCACAGTTTTTGAGAAAATGATTCTATTATTTATTTTAAAAACATGTTTTCGTGAAATCTGAAGTAATATTTTTTTTAGAAAAGTATTTCTTGTTTATCATATTACATTCCTATATGTTTAGTAAGAGCACTAAAAAACAAATGATTAATTTGAACAAAAACTACAGTACGTACATATAAATTATTTTCGAAAATATAATTTTATTTACTGTGTTTGTTTATTAGATTCCAAATTCGTAGTTAAACAATACGAACCTCACTTATAAATTTTAAAAATACATAAAATTCATTTTCTTGTAAACAATATTTTACTAATCGAGTTTAAGTTAATCAAACCAAATATATAAACTTTTAAAACAATTAACAGATATTCTATATAATTAATAATAAAAAAGTAATGCCAACCAATATTTCTAAACAAGATAACTAATATACGAATATGTTCTAACATGTTCACGTATACGTTAAAGCGAATGTATCTTAGTGTTTTAATACATTCCACGGTCAGTATCCAAAAGTTCACCTCCATGAAAAGTAGTCAACATTTTCAATTTTGAGTATCTTTCGAAATGAAAACACATCACGATCTGTCAGGGATGGAGGCTTTGAGAGTTATAGGTCAATTAAAATATGGAACAACACAATAAAATGTTGCTAAAGTGTTTGGAGTGAGTCAAAGCGTAATGCCTAGACTTTGAAATTAGAGATGATTGACGAATGCAAAGACGAGATTGGCTAACATCAGCAACATCAAGAGACAATTGGTTCCTGTCACAATTGACACGTGGAAATCACGTTTTTAAATCTAAGTGAGATGGCTCTGAAAGGGTACTAACGACGAGAGTAATAATAAATCGTTTGCACACGTCTTGTACAAAAGTGTCTGTAGAATGTGGACAGATGAACATATCAAGTGGGGATCATCATGAATGGTGGCGAGTATTATTAAGTGACGAGTTTTGATTTTGCGTGAATCGAAACATGCAATCAGCCACAATTTGTCTCTGTCAGAGCTCTATACGAGGGCGACAGCGTAATAGTGTGGGCCGGGATATGTACCGGAGAGCATACCGGTCTTTATTTATTACCTCATTAAAAATATTTGAATGAGATTCCGCGATTATTCTTTTTCCGTATGCAGTAGCGGTGAGAGAAAAATTCATTTTTATGGACGATAACGCTTGTCCCCATAGAACAAATTTAGTGAACAACTGGATTGATGAAGTTGGTATCGAGAGATTTGAGCCAGCTAGTTCCTTAGATGCTAATCCAATAGAATACACTTGATATGTTGCTGGAAGACGTGTCGTTACATGAAATATGTCACACTTCAGGCATTACGAATAGCTGTCCGAGAGAAACGGAATGTGATTCGTAACAGTAGAAAATGAAGAAGCCGTGTCCTTCAGGCCATCCTTCATTTCATTGTGAACACCTGTTGAGAATAAGCCTTTCAATCAGAGTATTTAATGACGACACGAATTTCAACACTATCTATCGTCAAAAGCTTCGATAGGGTCTTAATTAAACAGTCGTCATAACGAAATTAATAAACTTAGCGACCTGGCATTTCAAAGTTGTTAAAGAGACAACTTACCGGCGCAGCCCAAAGCAGTTTGAAACTGCACATGTATGAGATTGTTAATTTCATTCAAAGAACTTTTCAGCATACCCCTATACGTAGATACTTGAAAGATAAGTACATAACTGTCTTGCGATTGACACCAAGCGTAGCCTGTGCGACTCGTTGGTGTTGTCGCATTTTTCGTTTGGCCGTGATTTGTATGGTCCATGTTTAAGTGCTAATTCTGTCTCACGTATTCAGAGAGTCCAGAATTCTTGTCTTAGATTGATATTCGGTGTAAAGAAATTTGACCACATCACACACAAATTGAGTGTGGCCGGATGGTCAAATATGAGAGACAGACGAACTTTGCAGATGGCCACTCTGTTTCATAGAATCATGGTGTGTGGGCGGCCTGCGTACTTATATAATAAAATTACATTCAGAACAGATGTGCGCACATTAAATTTGAGATTTAGGGGCACACTCACACCGCCTGTGCATCGAACGGCATTGTATTAGCGCTCGAATTCATACCAGATTGCTAAAGTCTACAATGCTGTGCCTAGTAAATTTAAGTGCTTCTCCCTTCCACGTTTTAGATTTCTCTTGAAGCAAGAGTTGTTGTCCAGATAGCTGTGTGTTGTCTTCTCTTCATCTTACCTGATTATTTGAATTCAACTCGTTTTTTTAAATTTTTTTATGTATCAGGTTGTTACAAATGTAATGTCCGTTTTTTCCTTCTGTCTGAACTGAATCGCACCTGTGTGAAGACGTGTATGTTTTTGGTGAAAATTATTATTGTATTTGTAGAAAAGGGTATTTATTTTGAAGTGTGTACCTGTTCCATTTCTTGGAAAGATTAATACATCTGTCCTTGTCTTGCCTATGGAAATGCTGTCGGCAAGAGATATTCGGGCAATTTACCTCTTTCAATTTAAAAAGGGATTAAATGCAGCTGCAGCAACGCGAGAAATTAATCAGACGTTCGGTGAAACCACGTGTAATGAACGCACATTACGGCGATGGTTTAAAGAATTCAGCGAGGGAAATTTTGATTTGGAAAATGAGCCTCGCGGATATGCGCGTGGCACCGTTAATGACGACGAGCTGCGTGTAGAAGTTGAAAGTAATCCGTCGACAACAGTGCGTAGCCTTGCAGAAACATTTCAAGTGTCCATTGCCACCATTAGTCGTCACCTTTCTTCGATTGGCAAAGTGAAGAAACTCGATCGATGGGTGCCGCACCAATTAACGGAAGCCAATAAACTCCGTCGATTAGAGGTGGCTACCTCTTTGGCTAATCGACAGAAAGTTGAACCGTTTCTTCATCGAGTGGTAACGTGTGACGAAAAGTGGATACTTCATGATAATCGGAGAGGGTCAGGACAATGGTTAGATCGAGGTGAAGCACCAAGACAGCATGTACGAGCATCACTTCACCCGCGAAAGATTATGGTGACTGTATGGTGGACCAGTAAGTATTCACTATTCATTTTTGCAACCTGGTGAAACCATCACGGCAGCGTCCTATTGTGCCGAACTGTCAACTATGCATGGAAAATTGAGCCGCTTGCGGCCCTCACTAGTCAATAGACATGGACTCATACTGAGAATTATGGAAATTGTATTTAACTGTGTTTCGACCTGCATTTTCTCATTGTATCAGTAAAATATTCCGACGTTGAAACTGGATTCTTGCTAAAATTGGTTTCCGCTAGATCTAAATTTATTAGTGTTATAGTATAGCTTATTATGAAAGTATTCTTTGTCTTTAGCACTTACTGTTTTTTAAATCATGTACGAAAAAACACTAAAGAAAAAAATCTGTTACTAAAGATTTTAGTAATCTTTAAAATAAAAAAATAACACATTGAACCTATTAGTAAGCCCTTTTCATGTAACATCCATATCCAGTCTGTTAATGTAATTAGTTTCGCTAACAATAGATTTTATAAACTTTTTGAATATTGTCTTAAAAATATCCCCATAGTCATTAGTTTTCGCTGAAGCGATAAAATACATTTCCTGTACCCTGTATACTACGTATTACATATAAATGAAAATGAAATTCTTTGGAAAAAGTTTTGTATTTCATTATAGCAAATTTTTCTCTTGACGCTCAAATAAGGTGAAATAAAATTACAGTTTTATCAGTTTTTGTGGTGCACGGAATAAAAATCCCGGATTCTGTGAATTTAAATGGAAAGTCCAAATTTTAATTGAAAAATAACGTTGATTTACTGCGTATTTAGCACCTAACATATGTATGCATTTTTTATTTCTAGAAACATCAATGTTTAACGATAAAAGCGATACAATGGTTCTTCCCAATATTATTAAAAAACGTTTACAAAATCTTGTAAATAAATACATATAGGAAGTAGTATATTTACACATGTACAGTACTGTGCAAAACAAAGAAGCACAATATTTTCGAAAACTTATTTACTAAAACGTTTTTACTAATAATTATTGAGTTAATTTAATTTACAATACTTAATACATCTTTCCAAGAACGATTCACTTATTGGTAGAAATATAATCACTGGAAATTTCTAAGTTTATAACATCATACTTCCGCGTAGGAGTGAGATCGATCGCCTGATAAATTAAAGTGATAAATTTTATTGCACCACAATGCTCTGCAATAATAAAATTTCAAGGGAGAGTTATTTATCTATAAGATTTTGTTTTTATTTCAGCTGTAGAAATGATACAGAGCGGTTCCATTATAAAATTTATTTAGAATCTTAAAAAACGCGCCTAGGAGTGAAATTTTTAGTTTAAGAAAAAATTGTGAGCTGTAAATTGTTATAGTAGATAGAAAATGCCTAGAATGGCATTACTAGACAGAAATAAAATTATTGTTTTACACCAAGAGGGTTATAGTCAAATGAAAATATCAAAGATAGTGAAATGTTCCGATAGGCCGTGCAACAAACAATAAAAAGAATGACTAAAACCGGCAGTGTAAGTGATAGACCAAAGAGTGGACCTACAAATAAGCTCAGTAAAGCTGATGCACAGTTTTTAAATATTAGTTCCTTAAGAAATCGTAAGAAAGTTAGCGCAGAACTAGCTCAAGATGTTGCGCAAACATCTGGTACTTCGGTACATTCTTCAACAGAAAGCGATACTTGCTCAGATCAGGCTTGAGTAGATGCGTGGCCGTGAAAAAACCCTTACTGTGACAAGGTAATAGAGGGAAACGCTTAAAATATGTCAGAGACCACGAAACTTGGTGATATAATGAGTGCTAAGAAGTTCTACAGACTGACGAATCTAAATATCAATTATTTGGAACGAACAGACATTAGTATGTTAGACGATGCGTTGGTGAGTCGTTATGGGAACCATGTTTACACATTACCATGAAACATGGAGGAGGCAATATCCAAGTTTGGGGTTGTATTTCGGCAGCAGGTGTGGGTGAAATTGTAAAAATGGTGGGTAAATTAACTGGTGAGAAGTACAGAACACTATTAGAGGAACATGCCATACCATCAGAGTAGCGACTTATTGGCAATAATTTCATTCTACAGCAAGATAATGATCCCAAGCATACCTCAAAACTTGTGAAAACTTATTTAACACAGCAGGAATCAATGGAGATTATGATATGGCCACCTCAAAGTCCTGACTTAAATATTATTGAGCATATGTGGGACTATCTTGACTGAAAAATATGTGAAAGGGGGCCATAGAACAAAAATGAACTGCGGAACATACTACAGAAAGAGTGGTACAATATTTCTGAAAATGTCATTAATTCATTAATGGAAAGCCTACCAAGAAGAATGCAGGATACTGTAAAAAATAAAGGTGGTCATACAAAATATTGAACATTTTAGTTGTTTATGTTTAAATATCGATATGTGTTCGTTTTTATACATTAAAAAAAATTATTATTTATTTTTTTATAATAGTTTCTTGTAAAATTCAAGAAGGTGTTTCTTTCTTTTGCACTATACTGTATATATTATCTCTTGCATGTAGAGGAGGAAAAATACTTTTCTCAGCAAACTTAAAAACTACGTCCGGAATATTAAAAAAGCAAAAAATAAAAATAATTATGGTTGCATGTAAGATTTGTAGCCTATTGTAGACGTAATAAAATACCAAAATTACTAGCTAAAGATAATAAATAAATAAACTTGTACACCCTTTGAAAGTGTGTTTCAAATAAAAATAAAACCTATGAAGGTCATATACACAATACACACTTGTTGGTTTTTCATAGCATTCAGGCAAATACTGTCTTTTTTAAATTGAATACTTCCAGGGAAACCTTTATTTTTTATCACAGCAGCAAATCTATGCAGCTTTAATTATACCACACAAATCATATTTTTTTGACTTTTATAGTGTCTCCCACATCAGCTCGTATGTAGATTTCTTATTTAGTTTATTTCAAGGGTACTTACGCTGTGGAATGCTCAACAATTGTAAATTATAAATAGTGTCAAAATTCATAATTAAATGTTTTAGAAAAATTGCTCTATGATAATAATTTCAATGTTAATGTTAAGAAAACCAATGTGATACTTTTTAAAACAAAATTTATACATTGTGCTACTCATCTGGACTTAAATAGTCACTTATATGTGCTTCAGTTAGACTGCTAGGTATAGAAGTAAAAGAATATTTGAAATGGAAAAATCATATTAATAACATCTAAAATTGGATAATTTTTTCACTTCTCACTTGCTATTCATTTCTAAAATATGGTATTCTGGTTTGGGTTAGTGATTACGAGTATTTATTATGCAGAAAACTGAGGTTGAATATTATTGTGTCATGCTCCATCTTAACTTCAGTCAAACATGTACACTACCGGTCATATTTATTTGCCCACCCCAATTTTATGTGTTTCCTGAAATACGGATTATCTTTCGAAAAATCTGTATTATAATTATTCAACAATATTAGTGGAAGTAATTCCATATGAATTTCTACGAAAATCTTAAATTGTTTATGATACGAGGGAGCGTTTTTATATTCGCGGAATGAGCGGGTTGTAGAGGGGTGAGTAGGCGCATTGGGGGCGTGGCCTGTGCAGCGACTCATGATTAGTATAAATACGAAGTTTCATTGTTATTAGACAGTTAGTCTTTGAGCTATCGTCAACCAAGTAACATAATCAGGAGTGAAAAGTGAAATATGGAAAAAATCGATTATCGTGCCGTTATAAAGTTCCTTACCATGCAAGAAAAATCAGTCGCGACCATAATGAATGAGATGTCATTGGTTTACGGCGACTCTTGTCCAGGAAAAACCACGGTGTACAAGTGGCATAGTTTATTTAAACAAGGAAGGGAATCCCTTGAAGACGACCCGAGGCCGGGCAAGAGCATTGAGGTGACCACGCCAGCACTTATCCAAAAAGTTGAACAAATTGTACTCGAAGATGCTCGACTAAAGAAGAAACAACTCGCAGAAATGGTTGGAGTATCCGATACAACAATTTTTAAAATCCTACACGATCATCTCGGCATGTCTAAGGTCAGCGCAAGATGGGTGCCGAGAATGCTCACGCCGCCGCAAGAACAACAACGCGTAGAGTGTTCGCGTGCATTTTTGGACCTCTGTAATGAAGACAAGGATGGTGTATTGAGTGGAATTGTTACTGGAGACGAAACTTGGGTTCATCATTATGAACCTGAGTCCAAACAAGACTCCATGCAGTGGCATAAAAAGGGCACAGCACCTCCCAAGAAATTTAAAGTGTCACAATCAGCTGGGAAACTCATGGCAACGGTATTTTGGGACTCGGAAGGAATATTGTTGATTGATTATAAAGATAAAGGTGTTTCTATAACCGGAGAATATTACGCTTCAATATTAGAGCGACTAAAAGAAGCCATTAAAGAGAAAAGACGGGGAAAATTGACAAAAGGTGTTCTGCTTTTGCACGACAACGCGCCCGTCCACAAGAGCCGCGTTGCGTTAGCTGCCCTGCATAAGGTGGGCTTCGAAATTGTGAATCACCCACCCTACAGCCCAGACCTGGCCCCGAGTGATTATTACCTGTTTCCGAAAATGAAAAAAGAGCTGCGGGGTAAAAAATTTACTGCCGATGATGAAGTCAAGGAGGCAGTTTCAGCGTATTTTGCAGATAAAGAGAAATCATTTTTTTATGAGGGTATAAATAAATTAATTGAAAGATGTGAAAAATGTATCCGTCTTGCAGGTGAATATATTGAAAAAGAAAAATAATTTGGTTTTTTTATTTCCACCCCTTGTCCCCCATTCCGCGAATATAAAAACGCTCCCTCGTATATCGTAAAGGTGTCATAAATTGGAAAAATACCATAAATATTATATAGGCTAGTCCCTACAATATTAACAGTTTTACCTGTATTTCCGAAAGGTATTACCAATATTGTGTTATTGTACCAACTAATTACAATATTAGGATGTGTTATTCAAAAAGGAAAATATATTTTATGTCAGTCACCGTTCATCTTTTGTTGCGAAAACGGTGAAATAGAGAGTTATTGTGAATATTTTAATGCAATGCCGAAGACGAAGGAATTATCTGTTTAAGTGTGTGCTATGATAATTGCTTATCATCGTACGGGTAAAAGTAATCGCGAAATTGCAAAAGAATTACGATTAAATCGCAGAACCGTTAATTATAACGTTAAAAAATTTGAAGAAAGTGGTACATTTTCCAACAAAAGAAGATCTGGACGACGCAAAGCGACGACATCTGCAGATGACCGGCATCTATTACGGAAAAGTAGACGCGATAGACGAAAAACAGCACCAGAAATTGCTGCTGAAATGAATAGGGCGCGTGCTAAACCAATTAGTGTGTCCACGGTACAGATGTTAAGGCAAGTGGGTTATACGGAAGAATTGCTCTGCGAAAACCATTACTACGAAAGCAAAACAAGATAAAACGACTAAATTGGGCTAAAGAACATAAGAATTGGACGATTGATCAGTGGAATAATGTGTTGTGGACAGACGAATCGAAGTTTGAACTTTTCGGTAGTAAAAGGAGAATATTCGTAAGAAGATCCGCAGGAGAAAGCGTACTGCCAGAATGTATTGAGCCTACCGTAAAACTTGGAGGAGGTTCAGTAATGATTTGGGGGTGTTTTGGTGGAAGATTTGAGGGCGATCTCGTCAAAATTGAGGGAATCCTAAGAAAAGAAGGCTACAAGGAAATTTTAGAAAATCACGCTGTTCCTTCAGGACTAAGGATTCTTGGCGAAAACTTTGTATTTCAACAGGACAACGATCTGAAACACACTTCTAGATTGTGTGGCGATTACTTGCATCAACTAGAAGAGCAAGGGCAAATCTCTATAATGGTATCGCCAGCTCAAAGTCCTGATCTGAACCCAATAGAGCTTCTTTGGGAAGAATTGGACCGGAAGGTTCGAGAAGGTGCTCTATCATCCACCACTGTACTGTGGGAACAACTTCAAGAAGCCTGGGCACAAATTACAGAAGATACACTGCAAAAATTAATTGAAAGGATGCCGCGGTTATGTGCCGCAATTATCAAAAATAAAGGTGGGCACATTGATGAGAGCAAAATTTAATAATAATTAATGATAAAGTTTGTATATAAGAAAAATGTAACTATTTTATGTTTATTTTACACTATTGTATTGGTACAATAAATAAATTTTCAGCACACATTTGATAGTATAATAATTTTGGCTAAAACTAAGGGTGGGCAAATAAATATGACCGGTAGTGTAGGGGTGTTTTCAAGTGAAACAAAATTTCTAAAATTTTGACTATCTGTAGCAGTTATTTATACACAAATAAGGATTCGTTTGAAATATATTGTTTTTCTCACTAATAGAATACAAGAAATAGGTTGAACGACTGCTACTCAAAACATCATCTAACACTAAATGAAAACAGTTTAACATGCAAGTGTTTAAAACTTTTTAATAAGATAAACATATACAGTAGAGCAAATATCATATTTATCTTCATTTAGAAACAAAATATTTTTTTACTGGAAGCATATGATATATTTTGTACTATTTTTTTCTTCGTCCTTACTATTATTAATGTAGATAAATGTACATATGACTTTTGTTTTTACAGAATTTACAAAATGCAATAAATATTATTATTATACTACTATTTGCATATACACTACGTAACTTACGAAATTTGAATGCTAACTTAAATTTATTAAGTCACATTAATTAAATATCCGTATAATAGACTATTATAGTTTTCTAGCTATTTCCTATATTTACCGTCAGTTGCACTTTACATTCTAACATTAATAAACATACTAATCCGATGTTTCTTACTAAAATCATTTCTTTCATGAAGTTATTTTGCAAATGTATCTTCCCAATTTTTTAAACTGGTGCACAGTATTATAGTGTGAAGTTTGAACTCAGTAACCTTAAACCAATGTTAACTCATTCGCTCTCTAAATATCCACCCCAAAAACATATACTTTTTAACTTATTGCTACAGCAAAAGAAGTTTTGTCATTACATTTTGCCACTGAATATTGTAGCGCAATGGATAATTTTGACAGTGATATCTCTATTTCTCCTAGTTGGTAATTACTGCGGTTGTTTTAAACTAACTGTAACACTAGTGATGGGTAAAGTGGTTCATTTCATCATTTTATTTCAGCAATATGGTTCAATTGAGCAGTCCAGATCTCTGTTTATATTTACTAATTTATATGTTAAAACGGTCAACACTATATACTTAGTCGGCTTCTATGTTTGCAAAACCAAACACTCCATAACAACACAGCATTTATTACTATGGGTGTACTAAAGCAAATTACAAGGGAAACTAGAAAAAACCTACTTAGACGATAACCACGATAGAAACAATTAATTGAGCATTGCCTAGAAATGTTCAATAGTGATAATTTTTTTGTATTTATCTTCAAATTTGAATTTCCTTAAAACTATTCATAAACGAATGATTGCAGTGTATGATGATCAAGTTCCCTTACATTTTGAAGTAAAATTTTGGTATAAATAGATTTAGTGGAGTCGTAAATCCACTAAAAATGAACCAAGAAGCGAAGGCCTTCGGACGCAATTAATCCCAATGCTTGTATGAAAGTCGAAGCAATGGTTCTCGAAGATGGTCCCTTGAAAATTTCTACCATTGCTAAAGCACTATATATATATATATATATATATATATATATATATATATATATATATATATATATATATATATTGGGTCTGGGAAAAAGTTCGTGGCGTTTTTCCCGATAGATGGCATTGGTTGCCGATAACTAAAGAACAACAAGTCACAGCGACACCACCGACGGCTCGTTTTTTAGATGACCGAACGTTAGTTTGAGCGTAGAAACATTGTAATCGGTGCAGTGGTTGGAAAGTTATTCGCACTTGAAAATGGAGAAGAATAATGAGAAATTTCGCTATATTCTGCAATATTATTATGATAAGGGGAAGAACGCTGCGCAGGCTTGTGATAAAATTTGTGCTGTGTACGGTGAAGGTACTTTATCGAAATCTGTTGCGCGGAAATGGTTCGCTCGCTTTCGTTCTGGAAATTTCAATGTGAAAGATGAGTCACGCTGCGGTCGTCCAATCACTGAAAAATCTGATGAAATTCTTGAAAAAGTCCAACAAGATAAGCATATCAGCAGTGTCGATATTGGCATGGAGCTAGGCATTGACCACAAAACTGTTTTGAACCATTTACACAAAGCTGGTTACAAAAAAAAGCTTGACGTATGGGTTCCTCATGAGTTAAGCGTGAAAAACATGATTGACCGAATTAACATCTGCGATGCGCTGCTGAAACGGAATGAAATCGAGCCGTTTCTGAAACGTTTAATAACCGGAGATGAAAAATGGATTACGTACGATAATCGGAAGCGTAAAAGATCGTGGATAAAGGATGGTGAGCCGTCACAAGCGTTCGCTAAGCCAACATTGACGCCAAAAAAAGTGATGCTGTGTGTATGGTGGGACTGGAGGGGAATCGTCCACTACGAGCTACTTCCAACTGGTCAGACGATTGATTCTCAACTCTACTGTGCACAACTAGAGAGATTACGCCAGGCGATTGAAAGAAAACGGCCCGAATTGATTAATAGGAAAGGTGTTGTCTTCCATCATGACAACGCCCGACCACACACTTCTTTGATGACCCGTCAAAAATTGAGAGAGTTTGGTTGGGAAGTTTTGATGCACCCACCTTACAGTCCGGATATAGCACCCTCTGACTATCATCTGTTTCGATCTCTGCAGAACTCTCTCAATGGAATTAAGTTGGTTTCAAAAGAAGCCTGTGAAAACAACTTGATTCAGTTTTTCGACCAGAAACCACAGAAGTTTTTCACCGATGGGATCATGGATCTACCAAAAAAATGGCGAAACATTGTCGATAATAATGGAGCATATTCGGTTTAAATGAATTCGTCCACGCGCCATGCGGGGACCAGTTGAATTTTACTGAAAAAACGCCACGAACTTTTTCCCAGACCCAATATATATATATATATCTTAACCAAGCGTTTTAATAATTGTACACAATAAAGTACAGGTTTAGCAAGGTGGGAAATTATATATATATATATATATATATATATATATATATATATATATATATATATATATATATATATATATATATATATATATATATATATATATATATATATATATAATTTCCCACCTTGCTAAACCTGTACTTTTATATATACAGTTAGTGTATTACTGGGATATAGACAAAACAAAAATTATATGCAAAGGGTCTAGAAAGGCTCTTCGTATCAAAGGCCCGCACACAGTCTTCAACTGGTGAACGTTTCTTGGAACCCAGCAGGAGTTATTCTTGTTGAATAAATATTAAGAAGGATAACAATAACAGCAGTTATCTACTGCGATTCGTTATCAAAATTAATAGTTATTAGTTAAAAACGCCCTAAGTTTGCGTCGCACAGAAATTCTCCTTCATGGCAATGCGCAAGGTCAAGACGGTCAAAGGCCAACCCATTCTTCCTGAATGTTAATTTCTTTGAGCTGAATTACCCATCATATAGTCCGGATTTTGCTTCCCCCACCTTCTTTTTAATTAGAAATTTTAAAAAGCACGTCAGAGGACTTTATTTTGCAAATAACCAATTGAAAGAAGAGATTGATACCTATTTTGAAGATCAACAGAAATAATTTTTTTCTGATGGAATAAGGTCGTTCTAGGACAGAATGCACAAGGGCGATGAAGTTAAGTATTTTGCGTTGAAATAGGTCATTATCAAAAAGAATCGTAGGGCTTTTGTTTCATTGTGGGAGAAACTAGTTTTCTAGTTCCCTTTATATTTTTCGTTTATTCAAATTTTGCAGACAGCGATCATGGTATTATGTTTACAAACTGCTGTATCATATTTTCTATAAAATATTATTCTATAAAATATTACTGTCGTGTATTTAAATATATGCTATATGTAGTGTGTTTTATTTCTAAATAGAATTTCATACTACTTCAATAATCGATGACAAGGAACTTATTTTGCATATTTATTACAAGTAGAATAGCAAAGTTTAAAGCAACAGATTGAAAAATTGGTGGTAAAAGCTTGATCACTGAAGGTTGATATATAACCCCTTGCCATAATAATTTTAATTATTAAAAATTAAAAATTACTGTGGCAAGGGGTTATATATCAACCTTAGTGATCAAGTTAATCAACCACAGGCTCCATTAAAATTACCACTAGTAAAAGCTTGATAACTATACGTCACCGTTTTTTCCTTGCAGACGAATGACGACGACGTTATAATGGAAGAATCAGCTGACCCTATATCAACAGGAGATCTTAAAAACGAACCTTCAATCAAAATTCTAAATTCTATTATAAAAACGACAACCCCTTCTACGACGACGACAACAACAACTTCAACAAATAATAACACGTCATCCCTTACAGCAGCCTTAGAAAAAGAATGGCCGGACGTTATAAAGATGAACGACTATCTGAACACTGGTCGAAGACAGCAGTTCTGGGAAGAGCCTTTCACGAAACGTGTAATGGACGCCATTAAAAACAAGAATCTAGAGATGAAAATAGCAGCGGAATTATTAGGTGTCTCGTATGGTACCCTCTATGGCAGATATCGAGATGCATACGGTTGTCTAAAACATCCATACAGGTAATTTTGAACTTATTTTTATTTGCATAAGCTTTGCTTCCTGTTTACTAGCCTAGGTTTTGCTTTTATTCCCCTTTACGATTTTTACTTTAATAATAATGTAAATGTGTAGGGTAATAGATATTTGGAATGATTATAAATTCAAAAAATCATTTTAACACATCTAAAAAATTTAAATAATTTGCCTTTTAAGGGTATGCAATTACAAGCTCTATGTTTTTGCTAATAATCCAATTTTAATATGAAAATTCGGAAAATTTTATTCGAGTGATCTTCCTTATTCCTTCGGGTATTTTTGTTGCAATACTATTCAGTAAAGTACTTTCATCAACCCACGTCTGTTATTGTTTACAGAAAATTAATAATCATGTTGGAAAATGCTTGACATCGGTAGAGATAGTGCACGGTTTGTTAATTCGCTTGCATCACTCTAAACCTTAATGTATTGTACAAGCACATGGCTGAAGAATATTAATCCAGAGTTTGTCAGCATCAATAGTGTTTGATCTTATAAAAGTCGTATTCGTTTTTGGCATATTTTATATGAGAAGAAAATACTGGTACATCTGTTAAATAATCTGTTCGCTACAATCACTTAAAGTTGCTCAAAAAAAAAAAATAAAAAAAAGATCTTTATTCTATTCTCAATAAAACTTCTTAGCTTCGTTCTATTAATTATGTATCTTCTATATTCTGCCAAGGGAAAGTTTGAATATACTCGTAGTCACCAATAAGTACTTGATGAAATACTTTTACCTAAGTCGTTTTAGTTCCTCATGAGTGCAGATCAATACAGGCTAGTTTTTTTCTGTAATTCACATCTCATATACTAAGGCCAATGAGCAATATTCGGTTATCAACGACTGCCACTGCTAAATAGCAAAATTGTACTCATTCCTAAGACAAATGATATTCAAAGATGTGCTTAAGCGTACTTTGTAAACTAATGGTTTTACTCTGTAAATATGAAAGGAGTGATTTTTTTGAGTCATTCATTCAAAATTAATGGTACCGTCTCAATTACAATATAGTTACATAAGGACTTCAATTATATATAATCTATTTGTTTGATAATTTTTTCCAACCTTTCAGGCAACTTCATAATTCCGAGTGTATAATATTCCAGTTCTTTGTCATCGAAAAATTGTTCTAGGAACGATTTTGTATCCTAAATTAATATACAATTGCGCAATATAGCTATAAATAAAATTATCTCGTGCAACGTCAACCAAACTTGTACCAGACGCTGTACGCCAGCAAAACCACCTGACTCTTCTCATAAATTTAGAAAATTACTGAATATTTATATTATAATATTACATAGCGCATATTATGTTAGTATTAAAACATATATTTTTTTAACAGTGTTTCGAATATTTTCCTATTTTCGTATTTTGTATGTCTGTAACAAGACACACCTTCGCTTATACAGGGTGCGACAAAAATAAGTTCCGAATATTAAATATAAATAACACAAATGATATTCAAAAATTTATTACACCGTTTGAAAGACCAATGTTTGCTGTTTACTTTGAATATACATACAGCATTAATTGTTTTTTTTTATACAATGCTGAGGAAATTGTGTAATGACTTGTTTCACTGCATGGATGTTCTCCTGGTGTTCGAACACTGCTTGTCAACATGGCTTGCCAGGCGGTTTCGTTTTTAAAGTCTAATCTGTTATTTCCAAATAAAAAATTGTTTTTTTTTCCGTCAGAAACTTTAGCAGGTTGGCCGAGCCTAAATTGTCTACGTTGTGTTAAGCCAACATAAAACGCGATGTTCTGTATAGTATTTAAAGTAAATGGCGCAGACATTACTCTTTCTAACTATGAAATAAATTTATGAATAGTTTCTAGGGTTGCATTGTTATTTACGTTTTATATTACTGAAATGATTTGCTGCACCCTATATATATATATATATATATATATATATATATATATATATATATATACATACAGACTTGTTCATTCTAGAATTAGATATGCGCTGTCCACAAGTGGAAAGAGTGCAGTTAGGTTAAAGCGCGCGAGAAAGGAGGATAGAATATCTCTCACTGGCAGTTTTGTTTTCTCCCACTTTTGTATTGCAAACAACTTCCCCTACTTTCTCGCGTTTATTTCAAGAATATTTTATTAGTTTCATGCCAAACGGCAAAACATTTCAAGAAAATAGCCATGTTTGAAAATCTTTTTAATTTTTAGAATTTTCTATTTCATTTATTTCAAGAATATTTTATTAGTTTCACGCCAAACGGCAAAACATTTCAAGAAAATAGCCATGTTGCATTTTATTAAAAGATTCAAATAAAATGCATCAAATAATTTATACAATTCAAAAATGTAGGTACGTATTGTCAATGCACGCGAGAAAGTAGGGGAAGTTGTTTGCAATACAAAAGTGGGAGAAAACGAAACTGCCAGTGAGAGATATTCTATCCTCCTTTCTCGCGCGCTTTAACCTAACTGCACTCTTTCCACTTGTGGACAGCGCATATCTAATTCTAGAATGAACAAGTCTGTATATTCTTCCCATATAATGACCGTTTGCTATATTTGAGATTAGTAAGTAGTAACTAAGTCAGTCAACTAAGATGTTTTATTTTTATCTTTTTGCATGCTACAATTACTTGTTTTAATTGCAGTTGTGCTTAATATTTTGCTTCGAATACCCTCTGCAAATTTTTACGCACATTTGGCATACAAGGTACAGTTAACGTTATATACTACTCATTTTTCAACTAAAACGAAATCACATAACTAATATAAATTTACCACTAGATATTCTCATATCATATAGTTTTGCTAAATACTTTAAGTGACATCAGTTTAGGCACAACATCCTTATTAACACGAATGAATTTATTGCTATTTTGGCCATAATACATAGACTTCGTAAAATGAATTACCATTCACATAATCAATACAAAATACAAAAAAGAAATTGCCAGTTAAATTTCTTGGACGTACGGTTTTTGTCATAGGTTTTTCGTTTGCAGGATACCTAATTCCTCCAATCAGTCAAATAACAGGTATGGAAAGAAGTTAAAAAAACGGAAAAGTTATTTGTTTTACAATTATAAATTCTATTAATTCAGATGTGGTAGACAATCTGCAATTGTAGTGGTGGCAATTAATTAAGAACATTTGTGAGAATTAAGATTTATACATGTCCATAAAATAAACATTAGATTTACTTATATTTTATTCCAAATATTTTACAGAAACATCGAAACGTTCGTCAACATAATACTTGAGTAAAAGACGGTGACTCATTGAAAATCCTACACACCTGAAAATCCATAAATTTTAATATTTCCTTTCACTATAAATATAGTGAATTTAGTATACAAAATAAATAATGTGTAGCAACTATACATATGTATATGTACATTAGAACTGGCAACAGGCTCTAACTGTAGTATACGAGGCATGACAATTAAATAACGAGACTGCACTCCTTCCATTGCGCAGCAGCATCGGGTGAGGCTATGATACTTTCCACGCAACAACTCGTTGTTTCGTCTCCCTGTCTGCTTTCGTTTACTTTCGAGCTTTAATTGTAGAGGGCACTGTTATTTAGTTGTGCCGTGGTAATGGTTGATATAAAAATCGAGCAGCGAATTGACCTGAAATTCCTTGTCACATGGCACAAACGGTTTTCTGAATATCGGGAAAAGGTAGTAGATGATAAACATATTGATCGACCTGTGACTGCAAAAATTGAAGGGAACGTTCAGAAAATTAATGAAATTGTGCGGAAAGACTGACGTTTGAAAATTCAGATGATTGCCGATATTTGACAAAGATACATTTTGTATGATGAATTAAATATGATAAAAGTTTGTGCAAAAATGGTGCCGGAAAACCTCACTCAGCAACAAAAAAAATAAGGATGAATATTTGCTCTGATATCATGGAACGATTCACAGAAGAATCAGACTTGCTCACAAAGAACATCATATATGATGAAACTAGGAGTTTCCAGTATGACCCGGAAACAAAGCGTCAATTGATGCACTGGAAGGCCGCCGGATTGCCAAGACAGAAAAGAGCACGAATGAGTAACACGAAATTGAAGGCAATGCTGATAGTTTTTTTCGATATCAAGCGTGTTATCATGACTAACAGGGTGCCCGAGGGTCAAATCGTTAATTCGAAACACTACAAAGAAGTCCTAATCAAGCTGGGGGAAAGAGTAAGGAGGAAAAGACCGGATTTGTGGAAGAACGACTCGTGGATTCTGCACCAGGACAACACATTAGCTCACAATGTCCTATCTGTGAAACAGTTTTTAACGGACAAGCGCATTGCTGTGCTTGATCATCCTCCGTATTCGCCAGATCTGGCATCATGTGACTTGTATCTGTTCCCAAAAGTGAAATGTGCATTAAAGGAAACATATTTTCAGTCTGTTGAACATATAAAAGCAAAAACGGCAGAGTTGTTTAATTGGCTGACAACTCATGAACTACAGCATCATTTTGAACAATGAAAGACACGTATACAGCGGTGTAATAGATAGAGGACGAGAATATGGCGAAGGGGATAAAAGTTAAATGTAAGTTTATTTGCAATAAATAACATTTCTAACGCCAGTCTCGTTATTTAACTACCACACCTCGTACACTAGTAGCTATGGTTTTTATTGTTATTGAATTTGTTGGTCGTCTCCAGACTGCTGATTAACGGGAAAATACTTTGTCCATATTTGAACAATAATTGATTAAATGATCTGAAGAGATCTTGCACCTATTTTGAGATCTGTTTTCAGTTCATTTTTCCATGTATACTTTGATAACTGTTTGTAATATCACAGAAATGTAAAAATTGACGAACGTCGAACCTTTCATTGGGTGAATGAAAAAGCCACAGGACTAGAATCTTTCTGCGATATTACAAAAAGTTATCAAAGTAAACATGGAGAAATGGACTGAAAACAGATTTCAAAATATGCGAAAAAACTCTTCAGATCAGTTGCGGCTTTTGATTAGTCCTATAGCCTTCTTGCCATGGGACCCAGGCTACTATCACCAGGACATGAAAAGCTAATGAAAAAATCGACGAATTGATTCAACCAACTCTGTAAGTAACAATTTATACCCAGCAAAATAATGGCTTGTGAAAGAAAGGTCTATTTGATTTAAGAAAGGAAGTAGAATAGCAGAATATACAATTTAAGTAGCAACCACCAAATAGCTACTTAAATTTGCAGTTTTAAATAGTTTTTTTTTCCGATTTTACTCGATCACTACAACGTCAAGAGTGATATTGACAATGTAATTTTGACACCAAAAATATATATGTAAACAGTAACTAAAGAAAAAGTTCGTTGCGAAAAACGCGCATAGTTTGTACTATAATGAAACGCAGCATCGTGATCTAGGTACAAGACAACTTCAACAGATTCGTTCGACATTGTGCTTACAGATGAATCATTTTTCTCTGCCTGGTTGCCTAAAAGAAAGGCACCATCAACAGACAAAGAACTTATTATACAGCGCACTATAAAAAAAAAACCTGTGAAGGTACATGTCTGGGGTTGCTTTAACACACGGGGTTTCGGAACTTTGTGCGTGTTTATTGGTAGTTTAAACGCGAAACGAATGACAAAATTATACCAAAATGACTTCTAAGTGTGATTTAAATATAATAGAGTAAATTGGACCCTACAAGGAGACAAAGATCCAAAACATCGGAGCAAACTGTGTAGGGAGTGGAAGCCAATGGTATAATAAAATCGATTGCTCTTCGAAATCCTCAGACGCCAACCCAATTGAAAATGTTTGGGCTCTTATGAAGCAGAAACTTCGTGGGAACCGTGTATATAAAATTTCTCAATTATCTCGCAGTATAAAGAAAATATGGCGGTCATTACCTACGAATTATGCGGAAAATTTAGTCGCAAGTATTGAGAAATAGCTGTGAGGCTATTCTTAAAAATAATAGAGACTGAACGCTGTATTAAATACTAACGTATTAGCATATAAGATTTACTTTGTAATAATGACCCTTTTTTTTGTAGAAATATTAATCTGCATTTATTATTATACAGACTGTAAGTGTTTCCATTATGTGTAGCGCAAATAGATTTGCGAAAGCATAATTTATTTTAAATTGGTAAACTTTTAAGAAAAGTGTGTTTAAATATAGTTAAATAAATTTAAATTGTGTTAAAATCAACTTTGAATAAAGCTTAAAAGCAATATATTTAAATGTCTTGTATACCATAATTTTGTATAGAGGGAATAAATAGTATATACACTGCAGGCCATAAGTTTGGAATCACTTGCATAAGTTAGGAATCACTTCTGAATATAATGAAAATATTGTAGTGGCTTTAACAAACATTGTAAAAATAAAACAGTATTAATATACCGAAACGTTTTATTATAAAATAAGCAGGAAAAAAAGCAAATTTTATTTATTTACATCCGCTTATTTTTATTATCAACTAAACGGACTTTTCATCGAAATACCCTCCTTTTGCTTTAATGACGGCAGCACACAATCGCGGTAAACGAGACACTAATTTTGTAAGGATTTCATTGGGTATATTTGCCCAAGAATCTTGTATAACTTGCCACATGTGAGTCTGGGACGTCGGACACTTTTCACGCACTTTTCTATCCAATTCTTCCCACAACAGCTCTATTGGATTGAGGTCTGGCGATTGTGCCGGCCAAACCATGTTTTGTAAAACACCGTCAGCTTCCTGTTGTTGGAGATATCCTCTACATAAATGAGAAGAATGTTTTGGGTCGTTGTCTTGCATGAATATAAAGTTTTCTCCAAGTAATCTCAGACCGGAGGGCACAGCGTTGTGTTCGAGAATCTGTCTGTAACCCTCCTTTTTCAAAACTCCGTCGATTTTCACCAGATCTCCTACACCAGCCGAAGAAAAACATCCCCAAACCATTACAGAACCGCCACCATGTTTTACCGTGGGCACCACACATTGCGGTAACATTTTTTCCGTAGCAGTTCTTCTTACAAATATCCGACGTCTGGAACCGAAGACCTCGTACTTTGATTCGTCGGTCCATAGTACTTTTTCCCACTGTTCTATTGTCCAATCTTTGTGTAACTTAGCCCATTGTAGCCTTTTTATTTTATTTTGCGGACGTAGAAGCGGTTTGCGAACTGCTACACGTCCCATCAGTCCAGCCGCTCTGAGCCGCCTTTTTACTGTGGTTAAAGAGATCCGAGTTTCACGCTCCCTGTTAAACTCACCGCGGATTTGCGAGGCCGTTAATCTTCTATCTCTTTTCGACGTCAATATAATTGTCTGATCTTCTGCAGGAGTTGTAATTTTTGGTCTTCCTGATCGTTTTCTGTCCGTATACCCTCCAGTAGACTGGTATCTTTTAATTGTATTTTGTACACCTTTGTACGATATCTTCATTCTTTTCGCGATATCCCGTATAGAATCTCCCCGATTATGATGACTAATAATTTCTACACGTTTTTCTAGCGATATCTGCTTTCTCTTCGCCATAATCAAACGATGTTTACTGATTCTACACACTTTTATGTGTCTACACACTTTAAATGATACGAAGCAACTAAGATATTCTCATTACTTCAAAATGTATAAATACTTATAAATATAAAAACTAAATGTAATTACAAAAGGTTTATGCGGAAGGGTCTGCAATAAAATTTGTCCATTCCAGGTAATCGTTCATTATGCAGAAATATTACCTGCTCGAATTTCCTTAATCTCTGGTTATTTTCCAACTATTAATGCATTTAAAACTACATCTTTTATGTAAAGCTTTATAATGTACTTAAGAATAATCCTTTGTACTTATATCAAAGTAATACGAACGTAACATAGATAAATTTTAATTTTTATGAATTTACTGGAACTGATTCCAAACTTATGGCCTGCAGTGTATGTGCAAACTTGTTAGTGTTATTAGACTCAATTTGTACAATATTTTGAAATAAATTAAACTAATTAATTTGAACGTATGATTTTTACTGAGTCACCGTATAGCATGCTTTTAACAGTATTATTATTTGTATATATTATAAATAAACATTAGAAAATCTTTCATTATGGTTTAAGTTAAATTATTCGTCAATTGTAGAAGTATTCAGAAGAACTTTAATTGTGGTAATAAGTTTAAAATGTGCGCAGTCTAAAGAAAATGTGATGCTAATGTTTCATATAGTTGAGACTGATAAATTATATTTTAGGTAATAAATTATCACGACCATAAATATTAGTTAGGAAGCTAACACTAATTGTGTATATTATACACAAAGTTTGGAGTGTATTTTCAATACTTAAGCATAAGTCCCAATAAATTTATAGTTTGTTAGAAATTTTCTATCATTTTAAAATGAAACATACTTTCTTCGTTAATTATTATCTTGTGTATCTACAGGTAAAAGACGCAACAAACAATTTAATCAATAAACTACGAGGATGGGCTGAAATGTCCGTAGAATGGCGATAAAGAAAAAAATTTCGCGACTTGGAGTTGCGTTTATTTCTCAACATAATCATCGACCACCTCGATACATTTGTACTAGCGACGGTCTAAAGTACCTTGCTTTGACAAAATTCAGAACTTTCAGATTTGTTAAAATAAGCTTCTACGGCAAGTTTAGAGTCGTTGTCTGTTGAAAGTTTCAAACTGCCAGGTATTTTTTCAAATAAGATGGTCACGGTAACAATTTTATTAATTTTCGCCATAACAACAACACTTGTATGGGACTGTGCGTTGTTCTGGTGGTAAACGATTTTTTTCATTACTGTTTTTTTGCTTTAATTTGTCTAAAAGATTCACGGAATATTCGCGTGTGATGCCTTTTGGAAATTACTGAGTGATAAGAATATCTTTTGCATCCCAAAAAATAGAAGCCATTGCCTTTTCTACAGATGCAACAGCCATCGCCTTTGAGAAAGGAGAACCACTGTGCCACCTGTTTAAATTGTTTTCTTCCATCTACCTTGTTTTTTTTTTCAAGAGCGCCTTACAGCTCAAGAGAAATTCGCATTCGCGCCAATTTTTGATCAACACTGAGCAGTTCTAGCATCCATCCCACGGGCTAACTTCATATTCAACTTTTCATTCAAAATCTATGTTGCGAGTTTTTTAGAAATATTTATAGTATTTGTTATCTCAGACATTTTCAGAAGATGGTCTTTTAGCACCATAGCATTTTTTTCGACAATTTCCGGTATAGTGACAGATTTTAAGCGTCCACTATCATGTGCATCTTCAACAGTTAAATGACCATATTTGAATTTACGAACACATTTATCGGCAGTGAAAAATGAAGAAGCCGAGTTGTTCTTGACCATTCTTCTTATTGTGTTTGTTGCTGATAAGCCTTTTAAAAAGTTGATCACTGAAGGTTGATATATAACCCCTTGCCACATTAATTTTCGTATTCTGTATATGTATTTCGACAACTAAGTTGTCATCATCAGCAGATAATTAAAACGTGTCGCACCTGGAAAACTACGACGAAAAATACCCATACGAAAACAAACTCCATACGCGATCCGTACCGTTGAGAACCAAAATGTACAAGTGAATCAATCACAGACTCCATCAAAATTACCTTTTAAAAAGTACTTACAATGACAGCACGGATTTCACCACAATTTATCTTGTCAAAAACTCGGGAGAGGCTCTTAATTAATAAAAATTAATAAACGTATCGATCTGAAATTTGAAAATTGACATTGTTAGGGAGACAACTTGCCGACTTGTCACAATAACTGAATATGTGCCATTTAGCCGTTATTCCACGGACTTTTCAGTTCAGCCTCAAATATTTTATTTAGCGATGCGACGAAATTATTTGATGGAAATTTAATGTAAAATCTATTTCAAACACGTAATCAGAGCTGAATGTTATGTTAGTATTTTTACTTTTATCATTTTTTATATAGAAAATCTAAATAAAGGTACATGTCGTGGTATCTTGCATCAAATAATATACATTTTATCTACACATTCATTATTGTGTATTTGTTCTATTTAACATATCTGTCATTTTTGATATATGTACAAGAGAAGTTCGAAACACACAAGAGTTTTGAGAATTTTTTAAATTTTTAGCATAGTCACTTTGTAATGCAATATATTTTACCAATTACTGTTAACTGCCAAATAAGTAGTTTCAACTTTGACTTCATCATTTTAACAGAATTTCTAGCCATTTCTCCAGATTAGAGAAGAAGTAGTAATCGCTCTGGGCCAAATCCTGCGAATATGGCGCATCAAAGCGTAAATCAAGCAATTTTGCAAGAACAACCCAATACTTGTATGCAGACGCATTAACGTGGTGAAGGAGTACCTTCTTTTTAGGTATTTAACTTGAATAGCATCCTTCTAATTGATTCAGTCGCCTTATTCCAATCAATAAACATCACACTAAGAGAATTGCATAAAACCGTAGCTGTGACTTTTCTTTCTAATGGAATCGCTTTCACTTTATTTGGTTCACTTTCTTCTGCTCCGTCCACTATTTGGACTGCTGCTCTGACCCTGCTGTGTGTCCATCTTTCTTTCATACTGTTAAAAAACGTCGAAAAAGTTTATCGGAATCGCGTTTAAATAAGTTTAAATACTCTTGACAAGTGTTCGTTTGAATACGTTTATTGTTGATTGTTAACAAACGCAGCACCTATCAAGCAGAACGCTTTTTCATATCCAAAACATTGTGTAAAATGTAGTGGCCACGATCTATCAAGAATATTACAATGTTGAGATCACACATTTTCAGTCGGCGATCATTTGGTACGGTGTTGTGAATTTTTGTGACGACGCTTTATTTGGTAATGGAAGTTATTGAGCATCATAAGAGACAATCACCTTTAAAACCAGAAACCCTTTTTACTGGCGGAAGCGAAGAGAAAATTTACTTAAAGTAGAATCTAACTCTTTTTTTTTTTGATCTGCAGGGCTTAAACTCTATAGCAACTCGAACTTCGATTTCATTTTTCACAAAATGTCAAAACGAAATTTCTCCTCGATTGCCACAAACAAGTAACTATTTACACGTGTCTGAAACTTCACAACGCGCCATCCAAGAGTTGTACTTGAAAAATATCTTAAATATTATACATACTTGTGCCATCCTTGTATTAGACTGAAAACATTTCGAACTCCCCTTGTAGCAGTTTCTTAAAATTAATTAAACAGTCTATACAAAAAATATGATTGAATTATTAATTCTTTTTGGAATATTAGAACATAATAGAAAATATTATATTTGACATTTATACGTTAAAGGTACGAGGGAGCGTTTTTATATTCGCGGAATGAGCGGGTTGTAGAGGGGTGAGTAGGCGCATTGGGGGCGTGGCCTGTGCAGCGACTCATGATTAGTATAAATACGAAGTTTCATTGTTATTAGACAGTTAGTCTTTGAGCTATCGTCAACCAAGTAACATAATCAGGAGTGAAAAGTGAAATATGGAAAAAATCGAATATCATGCCCTTATAAAGTTCCTTACCAGGCAAGGAAAATCAGTCGCGACCATAATGAATGAGATGTCATTGGTTTACGGCGACTCTTGTCCAGGAAAAGCCATGGTGTACAAGTGGCATAGTTTATTTAAACAAGGAAGGGAATCCCTTGAAGACGACCCGAGGCCGGGCAGGAGCATTGAGGTGACCACGCCAGCACTTATCCAAAAAGTTGAACAAATTGTACTCGAAGATGCTCGACTAAAGAAGAAACAACTCGCAGAAATGGTTGGAGTATCCGATACAACAATTTTTAAAATCCTACACGATCATCTCGGCATGTCTAAGGTCAGCGCAAGATGGGTGCCGAGAATGCTCACGCCGCCGCAAAAACAACAGCGCGTAGAGTGTTCGCGTGCATTTTTGGACCTCTGTAATGAAGACAAGGATGGTGTATTGAGTGGAATTGTTACTGGAGACGAAACTTGGGTTCATCATTATGAACCTGAGTCCAAACAAGACTCCATGCAGTGGCATAAAAAGGGCACAGCACCTCCCAAGAAATTTAAAGTGTCACAATCAGCTGAGAAACTCATGGCAACGGTATTTTGGGACTCGGAAGGAATATTGTTGATTGATTATAAAGATAAAGATGTTTCTATAACCGGAGAATATTACGCTTCAATATTAAAGCGACTAAAAGAAGCCATTAAAGAGAAAAGATGGGGAAAATTGACAAAAGATGTTCTGCTTTTGCACGACAACGCGCCCGTCCACAAGAGCCGCGTTGCGTTAGCTGCCCTGGTGGGCTTCGAAATTGTGAATCACCCACCCTACAGCCCAGACCTGGCCCCGAGTGATTATTACCTGTTTCCGAAAATGAAAAAAGAGCTGCGGGGTAAAAAATTTACTGCCGATGATGAAGTCAAGGAGGCAGTTTCGGCGTATTGTGCAGATAAAGAGAAATCATTTTTTTATGAGGGTATAAATAAATTAATTGAAAGATGTGAAAAATGGATGCGTCTTGCAGGTGAATATATTGAAAAAGAAAAATAAGTTGGTTTTTTTATTTCCACCCCTTGTCCCCCATTCCGCGAATATAAAAACGCTCCCTCGTATATACAAAGACTTAGGCAAAATTTTTCGCAAATAAATAAAATAAATTGGCAGCCAATAGTCTATGTGGGAGTGTCTATTTTCAATTAAAAAGTGTCTTGAAATTCCCAGCTTAATTTCAAAATTAATGTACGTACAAATTTAAATTAAGGTCAGTAAGACATTTTTGTTTAAATTCATGTTTTTTTATGTAAATAAAAATTATACATTTTGTTTATGAAATTTCAAGGAATGTCTGATATAAAGATTACAACGGGTGTTCTTGGTTTTGGTCACACAACCATGAAATACCCATAAATTTTATTTTGTATTTTTTATGAATTTTATAAATAACTAAATTTCGTAAAATAACTAGAAAAACATTGAACGATAAAACTATTGTAGTTATACATTACATACTTCATAAAGCCAGAAACACGTTTATTTCATAACAGATATTGTTATTCTGATCAAATAAATAAATGTCTAATTAAAATTATTTATTACCAAACCAAATGAAACTAATTTAATTAATAAAAATAATAAAATGGTCCAATTGATGACCAAAAGTATTACGAAATTTACAAATGCGTTCACTCAAACGGAAAACTTCTTATTACCGTCTCTATCTTTATCTACTCCATCCTTTAATTCTTTGTTAATTCTCATAAGATTACATTAATTAGTCTATATTTTTGTACCCACTCAAAGTGGTTTTTAGTCAATTCAACATCGACCAATGATTAAACTTTCTAGGAAGTGGGACAAAATTAAAGAATCGTTGCTTACATGAACTATCAGTCAAAAATTGCTAGAAATGAATGAATTTTTTGATGAACGTGTATCTAAGAAGGTAAGGCAGTTTATCGATTGAATTACCCATAATCTTTGGGATGCATATAATATTAAATTTATTATCATTAGATTAATTTCATACTGCTGTGAAAGAATAACCGTATGTCTAGTAAGCTCACAAATACTGTCACTCGGTTTGACCGCCTTCTTGAACGTATGGAGAATGACTTGTCTACTACGTACGTCAAATTATTTAGTATACATTCTATTTATTATAATAGTGTATGCTTAAATTTTTTGATAATTTACGATGTAATAGTCAAATAAAGTAGACCTTGTAGCAATAAACGCATTATGTAAGTGCAATAATGCATCAGCAATTTGAGATTTATTCAATGAATTATTACAAGGTTAGGGAGACTGAAGATATCACTAGCCACCAAAAATCAAAGCGTTCTAGATTAGTATGTGTTCCAAAAACTTTTAAAGCTGTTTAATAATTTCAAAAAATTCTGTACGTAAAGGAGCCTATTAGTGAAGAATATAAATATGTTCAGATTTACTGTGTCTAGGTTATACCAAAGTGACTTGGGTCCCGGAGCTTATCAACGCCATACTGGTCAATCACTAACAAACAAGCTAAAAGCAGTACATCACATACAGTCAAAATTCTTGCTTTCCGAGTACGTTCATTGAGAGCATCGAATAATATTCTTTACAAACGAACAAGTTTTCACGACCAAGTAGAAATCTAAACAAAATGACAAGATGTTTGATACAAGTTCCAAGACAATTTGTAAAATCGCTACCAAGTTCGAAAAAGCACGTCATTCAGTTGCACTAATGGCATAGTGAGGAATACGTTATAATGGTAATTATTATAATATTTGAAGAAAGTTCAGCAGTCGTACACAAAGTCAAGAAACTTAAATTCCTTAGATTATAGACTCTGAGACGTGTTACAGGAAAAAGTTTGCACTACCAGACATGCTAATAGTAATAGTCGTATGTGAAGCATTAAATTAGTGGCTAGAAAGATTAAAGTTATATATAGGGTTGTTCAGAAAGTAATTTCGAATTTTCTAGCTATGGTTAGTTGTATTTTTATTCAGCCGACTTCATGTTAAAGCTTACTGTTATTACATATATTTACAGCTCACATTTTAAGGTTTATTTATAAAGAAAAAACTTTTAATTTTCTGCATTTGTTTTTTTTATTGTTACTTTGAAAACGAAAAATAAAATGTGACATTTTTAGCATATTTTGCTTTTTTATTACCGAAAAGGCAAACACGCAGTTGAAACGGAAACGAAGTTATGTGAAGTATATGAAGAAGATGTCCTGACAGAATACCAGTGCCAAAACTGGTTTGCAATATTTCGTTCTGTTGAATTCGATTTCAAGAATGTACTCCGTTCTGGAAGACCACTTAAAACTAAGGAGGACAAAATAAAACATTAATTTAATTAAGCCTTAAAATAATGCGAAAAATTGCTACGAAATAAAATTTATCGACGTCGACCGCTCATGATCATGTGAAACGACTTGGTGTCACGTCAAAGCTGTATATTTGAGTTCTAGATATTCTCAAAGGAGTAGATTTGCTCCGTCGTACTGACGTTTGTGGTTTACTGTTAAAACGTGAAGAAAATAATTCATTTATGAAGCAAAATATAACTAAGGACGAGAAATGGATTGCTTACTACAATGTTGAACGCAAACGATTATCAATCAGAAAAGATGAGACGGCTCAAAGTACTTCAAAAACTGATATTCTTAAAAAACGTGATGCTCACAATTAATTCGGAAGTATACTGCCACCGATTGAACAAATTGAGTGATTTCATGAACGAAAGTGACTAGAATCGATTAATAGAAATAGTGTAGTTTTTCGCCAGGCCTCATATATGTAAGTCTGATGACTCGCCAGAAACTGTTGCAGCCTGGATGAGATATGCAACCACTCCCACCATATTACTCTGATTATTACTTGTTCAGACCTTTACAGAATTCTTTAGATGGAAAAATATTTAATTCCAATAAAAACATTAAAGGTCCCTTGGTTCAATTTTTTACAAGTAAAGACCAGAAATTTTGTGAGCGTAGGACCAATATTATATCAGAAAGACGGCAAAGTGGTCAATATATAATTTAGGAAAATACTTACATATGTACTATAAAAGAATTTTTCCATGAACAAAAAGTTACTTTCCGAACAACCCAATAGCACTGTTTATGCGAAGGCGAAATAAATTATCATTCTACTTCCAAAGCGCACAGATTTTTGTTTGGTATAAAGTTATTGTAATTGCATTGAAACTTGGAAAACACAAACATTTTATAAGATAGAAGAAGTTGGGTAAAAACCACATTTCTGAGAAAATCAGTACCTAGTTCTGTAAATTTAATGCAATAGATTAAAGTTATTTTCATATTCATATGTACAAAGCGTATTCTATTAACGTTCTATTAGTAATTTAAATATATTTTTTAAAAGAATGGATTGTTAAATTTCATATGTATAGTTTAAATCAGGAATGGTTTCCGATCACATAATCACTGTCGTATGAAATAAGATGTCGACAGGAAGCGAGGATGTCAAAGTAAATACTATATTTATATAGCTATCAGATGCGTTGATGTATTATGTACCTAACCTGTAAATAATAAATGTAAAAGCTGCCTATGTATGTTATCTAAGTGTAAGCTTGCACGAATGATGAAATAAATATAATAGATTAGCTGTTAGAACAATAACAAATAACAACGGTAAAATGCAAGGAATATAATAATATCGAAGACAAAGACAAACTTTATAAGTCAAAAGTCAAAACGCTATTTTATCTGTATTATACATGACACATGTGTGCATAATACAAATACTCTGCATACGTCTGTTTCTATTTTTTCACGATATCTTGACAAGACGTAGCGCGTAACTATTAGAAAAACGTTTGCGCTCTTTTTTTCTTCAACATATGTGACTACCGATGAATTAGACTAATGCCGGTATATGTTCGTATTTTGCAGCGTTATTGATATATCGGAAAACTTTCGTGGTTTAAACTTTATATGAATTACGTAACCACATTCTTTTTAAAAATTATACAAAGACTGAATGCGTAATAGCTCGAATTGTGATTTTAAATGTTGTTCTTAGTTAGTTTGCCACCACTTCTTGCATTTTTTATAATATTTATTATCATATCATAATCAAACAGAATACATATTTAGTGTAATTGTAATTGATTTCAATATAATTTTCAGTACTGTTTCATAATGTGTTTTTTGTAAATTAAAAATGTTTTTAAATATTGTTATTGAACCCGTGAAATCTTCACTTTTGCCACATCATTTTCTCCCCCATCGCATCATGCATTCAAATATTTTATCTCTCGAAGATCCGTGCATGTGTTTTTAGGGTAAGGGATTTTTGGACCGAACAGGGACCAACCGACGTTCTGTTGAAGCTTAAAAGGAAAGAAATAACGTTATTTCGCGCCGCAGAACAGTTAAACGTAACGCCACAGACGCTCTCGAACTACCTGATCTCAATGTCAGTGCTGGACAATGAAGCCAATCAAAGTAGTGTGCACTCGAATCCAAGTGAAACATATGACGAAGCGGATACGGACGACGAAGCTGACTCGATTTTGCCGGATGTGCCGTCCAACAGCAACCTCTTGAAAGTGGTAACGTCGGTCAATAGTCACACGTCATCGTCATCATCCTCAAGTAATTCCGTTCTGGCAAATTGCCCGGACATAACGATAATAAAAAAAGAGAAACTGGAAAATTCTAAAGTGAACAATAATTCAGATCATTCCGATAGATTATCTGGCACAAGCGATCAATCGCAAAAATAATTTGCAATTATCCGAGTTGATAATAATTTTAAAAAAATATCGAAACTAAAACACTAGAATTAACACTATCAATTCCACTAATTAGTATTTTATACAGACCAAAGTAAAAAAATTTTGTACTGTTTTTTTAATAATTGTTTTTAATATTTTTTTTGTTTATTAAGGTAATTATTTAGTTTAAAAACAAGAACGCGTAATTTTGTCGAAAATAACTTAAAAATCGTAGTGATATATGAAATACCAAAATGACATGTTTATTAATATTACGATAATTAAATTAAAAGAAAGAAAAGTGTATATTTTACTTTATACATATGCAATATTAATAAACATGAAGTGTATCATTATTATTACATCAATTGATGTATGTAAAAAATATTTAAATTAAAAAAATTAATTTCGGATATATATTTGTTTTTGTAAAAGTGGAATTCACTTTTTTAAATTATTTTATTTATTATTATTATTAGTACGTACTGATAAAAGTAATCGTATTTAATTTTACATTACATATACACCATAAACAATTTTTGCTTTAATTTAGTTCATATGTAAAACATAAACTGCGAATGTGCCTAAAACAATAAAACATCAGATAATTATAGAAAAGGAGACACTTCATCTTCCGAAATGTTTTTATTTCCAAACATGTTTTGTTAGAGGTACAGAGGGAAGTTCAAATTAAAGATTCGTCGCTGTTAGTCTTCAAACAGTTATTTTGTGGATTCAGCTATATGCCCAAAATAAATGTGTTGAAAATAAAAATTAAAGTTTATTTTTAGATTCAAGTGATTCATTGTATTTAAATCTTGTGTCTCTTGTTATGATATATGAAGAAAATACGTAAATTTTTGTTATATCTCAACTTTAACCGTTTGTCGAGCGCAATAATTTATTAGATACATATCATTTGATGTAAATTGAGCAATGTCCTAATAAATATATTTTTTAAAATTTAACATTCGTTCAAGTATAAGTAACTATATATAAAATGGTTCCAAATCGTTTTCTTTTGAAAGTATTGTGCCCTTTTACTCTTCTTGTAGAATAATTTTCGGAGTTTTGAAGTGTATAAAATTATGTAATAAATTTATTTCCTTTTTGTTCCTTTAAATACACTATCGCTCATATGTTCGAGCGTACGTAACATTTTGTCAGTTACATGAGCAGGACCATATTATATAATATATACATATATAAACATATATTATAAGAAATTCATTTAGAAATATTTAATTACATTAAGACATTTATGTAGAAAGAGTGAAAAATAAAATTAGCCAAATTCTTGTTTCAAAAATTATGTATATCCCATTTGACTTTCTAGGTAATTATTATCGATTACATTCCACATACTTTGTAAATTTTCCCAATAGTTTACTTTCCAACTAATGATAATTTCCCGGTCTAGATGCTCCCACATCTTATATAAGATGGCAATCTGGACTTTGAGGCGGCCAAACTATTAAGATTAATTTTTTTTGTCGTCGCACTATGCACACCATCAAATTGAAGATGCGCATATCTGGTTTTTAAAATTCAAACTTATTTTGTAAACAAGTAACGTGTTTTATTTCGATAATTTATTGAATGCATTGCCAATTAAAAACAATGTATGTTGTCAGAATATGTTCTTTAATAATTTCTAAATGTTTTTCTTTTACTAACTTGCTTTCTATTTTAAATAACTTTTCAATCTGACCACATTCAAACATGTCCACATCATGATATTGTGTCCCTTGTTTCATTGTTTAGATTTGTCCAACCAAGAGACGCGTTTATATTCTTCTAGAATCCACTCCACGTCGTCTAACCCATTTAAGTCTTTTTATTTTCATTATAGTATAATATTTAGAGAGAGCTTTCTGCCACTCGTCCTTCAACCTGTTGATTAAATAACTGCTACCTCTCTCTCGAGACTCCATCCATTTACAAAGTATTATAAGATCAATGGTTAAACATGTGTAAAATATGAAACGCCAATTTAGATTGTTTATTAAAACCCTACTAAGACTCAAAGTGCTAGTAGTGAATAAATATACATACGCTGATGTAGAGAAGGCCATTATAACCCTCACGTCTTACATTTCTGAGCATTTGGCGTTCTGTTTATATTAATAATTTTCTATACTTTGGCGCGTAATATCTAGTTCTGCCATAAATACTATCACACATACAGAAAGATTCAAAAAAATTCTCATTGCCGCTCGTATGAAAAATGACATAAAGTATGCATGTGCGGCCTTTTTCCAATAATGTTACAAAGTTATTCAGTTAACACTTATTACAAAAAATATCGTATTTTAGGGTGTGCGTTCATCTGCTTTTATTTTCTGATACTGAGAGATTTACAAATTTATAAGAAAATTTCAAAGAAGCTTTATCCTTGAAAAAGAATGGAGGTGCTCAAGTGATTGCATTTATTGCATTAATATGCACTTTATAAATGCACCTATAAATTTTCAGTGGTGATACCTTTTTTTTGTTCTTATTATTGTCTTATTTATTTTGCTTTTATATTTGTGCAATTTCCCCACTGCCCAAAATCTTCATAATTAATTTCAAATTAATCATCATATTATTCAAATATCATTTCATTGACCCACAAGTATTTTTTTAAGTTTAATGTTTATGTCTCATATTTTCTATCGCATTGTGTCTGCACGAATCACGAATCAATTCCATGTTATCGATGAACAACGTCAAATTTTTATACCTTCAAACTCTGTATATTTTTAAATAAAATCGAGTTACTGATCATAAGTACTCATTCACTACTTCTACAAGAAAAGTTTAATTTATTCCGTTGCTAATACTTCTGCTTTGTTATTTGGACAAGGATTTTCATTTCAAAAAGGTAAATATTTCTGCTTCTCGGCTGGAACCGCGTCAGTGGTATAACTACCGACGTTTCGTACCCACTCATATGCGACATCTTCAGGACTCAACTACCGTTACTGTCTGTCGCAGTAAAACTGACAGACAGTAGCAGTAGTTGAACCCTAAAGATGTCCTATATGAGTTGGTATGAAACGTCGGCAGTTATACCAGTGACGCGGTTCCAACCCGGAAGCCCAAAAGCAGATAGTATGGACCACGACCGCGGAAATCGACGTTCCACATTAGATAAATATTTTTACGTACCTGTTGAATGTATCTCATTTAAAGATGTCGATATTTTTATGCAGTTTCAAGCAGGTTTTCGGTATTAAAATTTTTGTTCACAAACTGTTTGGTGCTGTTTTTTGATAGTCTTGGGAAATAGCATAGTGAAACGTCATCGTTAGCTTAGATTTTTTCGTCAGATTATAAAATTTTCATGTTAGATTTTTATTATTATTGTAAACAAGATTTGCAGAGGCTGCTTACCCAAGCATATTATTAGGAATTACTTCACTAAAATGGGATATTTATTTCATCTGTTAGTAATAAGAAAAATATACGTAAGACAATATACGATCGATATGCATATAATAAACTCGGATAAATAATGTCTCAAGTTCTAGAATTTATATCCTCGTATGTAGTTTCAGTCATATCGATCTCATATTGTTATATACTGTCTTATTTAATTTATAATCTGTTTACAACAAAACAATATGTAAATATTTTAACAAAATTTAAAATGATATATATATATAATAACCCAGTAATTATTTCCTTTTATATATACTTAATTTTAATTATAATTAGTTGTGACGGATTTTATCACACCTATTAGTTTTTAAATGTTTATTGATATTATAAATTTAAGAAAATAAACGACGTCATTTGTTATTTTAGATCACAAATGATGTACTTTTAATACCAAACAAGTTAAAATCATATTTTATTTATGGCTTACTGAATGTAATGCTTGTATGATAATATTTTCAAGCTATGAAGAGGAACATTTGTTTAGTGCAAAATGTGGCAAGGGAACTAGCCATATAGAACGAATTATTTATCAAATTGGTCACGATTGTGTATCTAAAAGATCTATTGCGCTCATTCGAAAATTCATGAAAAAATCGTCTTCAAAAGAGTTAATTTAATATTATGAATAATTTTTACACCTGCAAATTACATGTAAATTTTAAAGTTTTTTCGTGTTTATTGTGCTATTGACACCTTTTAGAATAAATATTAGGTTTCTGCAAAATTTTTATAATGAAACAAATAGCTCAACTCGATACAATATGAAAAAATTTCATAGAAAAATAGAACAAACGATATCTAACAGTACACAGTCTAAAAATAACAAGGACAGTCAAACAAAAAAAGATTGAAACATTCGATAATATCTTAATTACAATATAAATATATTTTTACAGTGCATGGACATAAAAATATGGAGAGGTAGGTTTCGCAAAAACAACTTTATTACTAAAACAATAATAATAAGAACATAATGACTTAATATTTAGTGATATCTCTCTTTTTCCACCATGACAAATAACTCTATATCATTACCCATTGCCCTCCAAATTTCACTGTTGGTTGCACAATATTTAACTCTTGGTCTCCGCCAAACCCATTATTGTCTTGAATCAAATTGTTTGAACTGGAATTCATCAGTAAAATAAAAAATTATAGGGCGCTAGAAATCTAATGAGCAGTCTTTCATTGTTTGTACACAGCTTTATATTACTTGTTTTGAGTAGTGGTTTCTTAACTGCTACTCTAATTCAGACAACTAAAGATGTACAGGAATTTTAAGAATAACTTTTGATTTTATTCGCTCTGAAAACTTTTTCTACTTCACTTTTTCCAGACTCAAGTATTTTTAGTAATTTAAGCTATATTTAAAATCTTTATTAATCTTAAGGTTAGGTGCATTGATTATTTAATAAAACAAAAAAAATTACTATTTTCACAGGAATTAAACACGATATTATGTACAACATTTATAGATCGCTTCAAATTTTCCGTTGTTGTCGATAACACTATAGATACCATACCTGTTTATCTCTTATTAGCATCTCACACTAGTTAATTCTAGTTAAGCGGATTAAAATTCATATTTGCTTTAAGTTGTATTGCGTCCATATTCTTATGTTCATACACTGTATAATAGGAGAAAATTAGTTATAAATTAAAAATATACTCAAATGTTAAATTATAATTAAATATTAGTTTTTTAAGAACAAATAATATTCTTCAGGTAAATCCAACTGCACTAAATTTTCAGTTTATAAATTACTTTCATTATTTCTTCTATTAATTACTCAATTTTATATTAAAAGTTGTAAAGTATTTTTAAGAAACAATAATATTAGAAGTGACTGTATTCGTTATTATCTACTACAGAAAGTTCATGTGAAAGGTAAACAAAAACAGAATAGTAGACTATTATTTGAAAATTATATATGATCAACTGTTCCATGTATACATTTTTGTTAAATTAAATCGCTTTGGGTATTGAAACGAATACATAATTATTCTGATTTATGTATTATTCCAACAAACGGAATTTATAAATTATGAAAGTGAAGTAGTTCTCATACAAACAATAAAAATGACGTTCTTTTCTATCACCAGACGATTGGTATCAGGAATAAGTTTTTTGTATGAACGTCTTGTCATATTACATGTGAAGTTATTTCAAACAAAAAAGGATTTTAAAATATTTTATCAGAAAATAACTACCTATATAAAAGTAAGATATATTCTGCTGTTATGATAATTTTTATTTCAAATATTTTGAATCTTAAGTCAGAAGTCCTCTTCCAAATGTTTGTGGTTGATCAAGTTTCCCAACATCTCCATATCTGAAGAGTTATTTGTCAGAAATATGTGGAAACCTGTAAACAAATATAAATGTTTGTCAACTCAAAATAATATGATCGATATGAGTTAAATTCTTGCTGTAATTGAAGGAAAAAGTCTTATAAACACAGTAAATACTCTAGAAAAAATGCAATTTGGAACTAAAAACAATTTTTTTGTTTTTAATACAATGTAAAGTTTTTAAAAGTTATTGTCAATAATATGTAAATTTTAGGCATAAATAGGACGTCAATGCACTTATTGTAATTACTTAACTATCTTTTCGATGTCCTATGATTGCTTGCTATTTAATAGTTCGACTTTCCTCTTTCTCTTCCTTTCCTTTGGTTGCATTATTCTCTGATAGTTTGTTTCCGATCATCAAATGATATGTTTAGTTGTTCTCACTGTTAATTTTACTATTGGCCCATGCTTTAATGTTTCCGTTTTTCTTCACTCTATGCAGTTTAGTTGTTCTATCATGTTTTTGTGTTTTGTCCAAATCTTATTTACATATTGTAGTGTTAGTGTCGCAAAAGGATTTGTATACCTGCAGTAGTTTTTATCATGATTGGTTTATTCAGTGCGTAGTGCATTCTGTAGGCCTTTAAGATTCTGTTCAATATTTCCCTCTACTTGTAGATAATATGGACAATTTCCAATGCATTTTATTGTTGCTGTCCTTTTCTTGGATTACTTTTCTGTCTTATCATATGGTTCTAGTATTTGTATTAATTTACAGACGTTTATAAAGTTTCAGCATTATTAATGGTAATCAGCGATCAGTATTATATCATCTACTTCTAAACTTATTGCACTCAAGTCGATAGTAAAAAGTTTCAGTTTTTGACCTCTTTATTACTCATCTTTTGCTAGGTTAAACAACAAGAGACTTAAACTCTTGTCTGCACTTCCTTCGAAATTTTCCCATTCAATTGAATTGTTATATTTATTTATATTTGCACATATATTTCTACATATCCATATTAATCTTTTAGAGACTAGCATTTTTTGCAAAACCTTCAATATTAGTTACCTATAAATTTAGCCGACTGTCTCTTTTAAAACAATGAAGCGTCTCCCTTTTTTTATATTTTTTTAAATAAATATATTATCTATCGTTATTCTGTCTGCTATATACATTAACTTTTTTTAATTACAAAAATAGTAAATATGAAAATCTAGATATGACAATAGTTAGTGTTCAACGGGGCTGTATGAATATAGAAACGTTTAAGAAAAATTTGACATACGATGATATCCTAAAGGAAGGCTTGCAATAATTATAGAATTTTCCACTATTGTTACAAGAATACCTATAATTCATGTACACAATAGTTTGATGTGATTATTTTGTATTCATTTTAATAATGTAACAAAAAAAAAACAGTTTGAAACAAATTTGAAAAAAGGACATTCGCTGTTATATTTAATAAATTTTGACTTTCAATTATATACATTAACATGTAAAATCGATATTGTATTAAATGTGAATAAAACTGTATATATATTTGTCAATTACAATATCTAAAACATTCAATTGATTTCCAGTAATGATACATTTCAACTGCAATTGTAGTTTAGTGTTAGGGACATATCACAGTGTCCGATTGTTTCGGACAACTGCTGCACTGATTCTACAATGCAATCCTATATATAGTGCTTTAAAATGAAATAAACAAATTGTAAAAATCAAGAGAAAATACAAAACGTAAATGATTATGTTGACAACTTATCATTGAGTACACCCAGTATTTTCCATTCATCTTTTTGTGTGCATTAAATTGTCATTGCGTTGTCGGGTATTTTATTAAAAATTGGTACCCGATTTAGCCTACAAGTAATATATTTTAGAGAATATTTTTTTTATGTACCTTGGTATTAATCGTTTTTAATCTTAAAAAAATTAGCGTTAGAACCTACATAAATGGAAATATATATTTTACGTATATATTTCCATAATACACTGAAACAATGATTGACAAAAGTAAAAGGTTCATGTTTTCCTATTTTATGACATACCTAATTATTCTATATAATATATATTATATATACAATATATTTATAGATATTATTTGTTGAGTGCCTAAGTACTAAGTTTATTGATATAAGAATAATCAATGAGACCGCAGAGTGAATGATTGTAAACTATGATACCGAATGATTATTTTTTATTGTATAGGAAACATATGACGATCTGTATTTTTTGTTTATTTTTTCAAAGAAAAAATCTTCAATTTCCATTATTTAATATTTGCAATTTTTACTTTCATATTTGTCATACGTTTATTTTTACCTTACTTGCATGGAAATATCCCTTAGAGGGAGTGAATTTAGAGAAACTATTCATTTTCATAATATATTGTACAACAGTTGAATAGTTTAATTGTATAATGTAATCTTTTTTTAAAATAATTGTATTCATATATATATACATACATATATATATGTAGTTTTTTATTTATTAAATTTTTAATAAAATTGAATTGTTTTCTTTATTTATTTTTACACACAGGTTTATATATCAGGTGCACATACATAAAATAACTTCAAATACTTTTTTCGATTGTTTGTATGTGAGTTTTTCATAAAAGACTTCAAAGTTTTCTGCCTAAGAATGAAACAAAAAACCTACGATTTTTTTGAAATTTCCTTCTCTGAATTTTCTCAATGTAACGAGTTTATTCCATCAGAAAAAATTATTTCTGTTGGTCTTCAAAATAGGGTATATCAATCTCTTTCAATTGGTTATTTGCAAAATATGTCGTTCAAGGTGCTCTTCTAAAATTTTTAAATAAGTAGTCGAATGGAGTCAAATTCGGACTATATGGATAGCTCAATGCAGTTATGTACAGTCAGATGCAAAATAATGACCCCCTACATCTGTTATACAATCGGCAATGACGAATGTTAACGCATATATTCGACGTACAGACGACGATTACGGCAACATAATTGTAAAGAAAAGTAGGCGTGAAGTTTATTTAACAAGGGTAGGTTACAGACTTGATGCACCTTATTAAGGAGACTATATAATACTACTACGATTTATTATTTTTGTCAACGCCTCTTTAATTGGTGGTTGTCACATATAATTTAGAAATGACATTGTATTTCATTTAAATCACGTGTAATTCAAAACTCCACAAACAAGTAAATTAATTTGCTTATTATATAAAAACATTAAATAAAAAACAGCAGGTGTATAAAAAGAGTGTCCTAGGTTTCTGCTACAACTTCCCTTACAAGATGTAATACTTTTTGATACAGAAACGATTCTCTGAAAAGAAAAATAAACCATATTATAAACAGGCAAATATATAATAAATATTATATCTATATTACTTCTTAGAAGTAAATAAATACTTTACAAACAAATGACAATTTTAATTCTTTTTACTGTAATAGCATATAGTATAGTAGCTAGCTCAAAAGCGTATTTGGCATTATACGAAGAAAACGTCAATACATGCGATATACAACACCTTTGAATACTTTTCAATGTATTTAAGCATTACATATACAAGTTTTCTTTAACAAATTAGATTTATGATATTTTCTAAGTTTCCCATTGCCTTTATGAACTCTGTATATAAATTACCTATTTATAGGCTTGCATATACCCAAGTGATCTTGTGGTATTTCATAATATTCTCCAATTCCAGGATTTCCTGATTCCCGTTCCACCATCAGGAAATTAAATTTCATTGCTGTGACGACAGTGGATTTTGTTTCTATAAAACTTATTATTTTTACAGGAGAAGTCTCCACTGCATTAATAAATTCTTTATGAATTTTCTTAAGATGAGGAGACTCTGAAATCATTCCGTTGTGAAGTTTCGCCTAGGTGATCATATGGAATTCATAAATACCTTCTCTTAATTCTTGTACTTCTACAGATGGTAAAACAACATAGGATGTGGAATAATTTAAGTTTGCTATTCTGGATCCATTATGTGGTGTACTATAAAATACGATTCCTTTAGTTTGTTGCAAGAATTTTTTATTAAAACCGTTATTAGCTGCAATATAAATGAGACTGAAGAAATTGGAAAAAAGAATTATTTGTATATTATAACATTTGACGTACCTTTGCACAGCAAATTTTTAACAAGCAATCCACCCATTGAATGTGTAACCCAAATAATAGGTCTATCGCCCACTCCAGCGTTTTCTAATTTATATATGAGTTCATTAGTTCTTTGATCCAATGTCATTTTGGAACCTTCTTCTGGACATGAAGTAACCCATTTAGATAAGGAAGTATCATAATTTATTCCAATTATTCTTAAATTTTTGCAGTCGTTTGTTAACCAGTCTCTTGGCCAACACTGTGTTGGCAAATTATTGTTCTGGCACATTTTCTCATACCTGTAGATTAGAAAACCGCTTTTATTTAATCGTTATTACAATAGCTACTATGTATTCAATAGAATAGTACGCAATTCTATTGTAATAGACGTTTATTAAAAAAGTATTCTTTATTAATTAAAAATTTCAGTGTTGAACTATATATTCAAATGGATATAAAACACAATAAATAACACAGCAGATACGTAAAGATTGGAATGATTACGATATGGTACAATATTGCTTGAACAAAAACAATTTTTAGCTTACTTTGAAATATGGAAAATGCGGAGTACTAATTAGTGATTGTTATTATTTTTAAAGATCAAAAATTATTAAATCAACGCTGAGCGGGATTCTCTTTAAGGGGATCAATCACCATTGATTGCAATCATAAAACGATGGTCATCTGAGTTTAAACGTGGCTGGGACCAGTATATTTGATAAATAACGCAGTGGACGCCAAAAACGTATTTACTCCATACATAATATAAATATGCGAAGTATCAGAGGCTCTACGCATTCCATAAATATCGGTGAATGTCACTTATACTGACTAGGGATCACAAATACGAACAAGAACGCTTTGAAGCTCTCAATTTAGCAGAGACATGGTGCATAAGACTTTTGGCGTCGAATAAAAACAGTTGATGAAACCTGGACATACTCAAAATGAAGCAACAATCGAAACAATGAACTAGTTATAGCTATTATGAAATATCCCTTAATTCTTTTAAGCAGTGTATCTGCAAAAATAAGTACATATAGTGTAGACTTTACTTAAAATATGAATATGAATATGTTTCATACAGCACATGAATAATTTTTAAATAGTGGCAAGGCGTGTTATAATACAAGGTTGTAAAGTGTAAATAAAGCATTTAATAGTAATATTAGAATTACCCTGTACACACAAATGCACAATCACAATCACTGTTGGCAAATGTTGGAATGTCGTAGGATATCATTTCAAAATCGCTACCTATACTATCCCATTCCATTTGGCTTTGCTCTTCAAGCGTTTCTATGTATTCCCTTATAATTGGATCGCTACTAAATTTCATTCTTGAGGGTGAATCACTTGTTATTGTTTCTAAAAATATAAAAGAAAAGATCTTTACTTGTAATTAGTATGTGCATAAATTTTAGAATAAATTAAACATAGCGTTCCATCTACAATTATCTCCATTATAAAACATAAACAAGCTGAGTGAGGATTTGAGTGAGGATTAATTAAAGCCCAGGACATTTTGCAAAAACATGCATTAGTTCGATAATATTCTATCCACATATTAATGCCAAATCTCTCAAAGAGTGGTTTATCTAATCTAGTATAAATCAAATAAGTAAAAAGCAATTTCAAAAATCTTCCAAGCTATAGTTACTTACTGTCTAGGATCTTCCTAGATTGGAAGTCCTGTTCTGAAATAAAAGATAAATTTGACAATAGAAAATATTACAATTTCTATACCAATACATGTACATAAGTAATGGGAGTTCTAAATGAACTGCTGGATTTAAATTATGTATAATTTTTTAGTTTCTAGTTGAAATTGTGATATATTAACATATGTAACTTATAGGTGTTTTCCAGGTAAATAGTCTGAATACACTAGTGTTTTAAATGAGTTTCATCGCATGGTGTCTAACGCTCTTGAACTTAAAAATTCCTTGCCCTTACTCCTGATGCACCTACTTTGGAGTTTAAAGTAGTCTTGAATGTGGGGATAAACAGATCCTTCGCGAATTAGGCAAACGATTAACATAACCATAAATAGAATGGTGCTTGTTACAATCGCTTTCTGGTAGAATACATACCAAATTAGGAAAACACATTACGAATCTTAAGCTTAGAAAATATGCATTGATATATGGAAGAGACGAGCATCGTTATTGTTAAAACATTACAAGTCCGTACGAAAACTCCGTGGAATTTGTAGCCACCAAATAAGTTAAAATATGATGAAATTAAATCGACAGTGAATGCAAGACTTCATTAGTATTGATGTGAGGCAAGGTACCCACAGAATATTACCGTGATTAATCAAAGTTTTACTGCAAGTATGAGAACATAGATTCAGCATCGTACATGGCAATTAAACATTTAAAAAAGCTCCTTCCAACGAATAGTTAATAGTCTGGCTTATTGCTTTAAAAAATTAATTGATGCAAAAGCTAAAGTGTACTGATTATTCTCATTACTGGCAATTTGTCAATTGGTTTTTATAGGGCATCATTAAATAATTTCTCCATCAAATCATCTTCAATTAAGTGTTTGTAATCAAATAAAATTCGCATTTGGAATTTGAAAATTCATAAGAAACAGCAGATAGCATTATAGGTCCTTGCTTATTTGAAAATAATACTGGCTATGCGATAACTATGAACACTTATGTTAATGAATAACGTAGTTGTCGAAACACTTTTTATAGGTATTTTCTAGTACTGCCTTCAGCTCCTTTCGTAAATTTTGTTTTATGATTCCAGTTGTGTCTGCGCGTATTCCACGAAATTGTAATTTGAGTTTGAGGTACAAGAAAAAGTCACACGGGGCCATATCTAACAAACAGAAAGCTTGATTGGTGATATTCGTTGAATATTTAATATAAAATTCAAGGAACTACCTTCTAAGGCGAATCCGCAAATCCCAGGTTTCAAATATACAACCTCTTCACATTAGTTATGTTTATGTATCTAAAAACAAGAATATGCAAGTCAGCTTTAGAATATAGTGTTTATATTTGGTCGTAGTAAGGGGGGTTCCATCAGTACGCAATGACCAGCATGGTTGAGTATTCACATAAATGATGAGGGACTTTCTTCACAAACTATATATTCAGTCATGTCTACGAACGTCATTTATAAAAAGTGCATGGTAATATAAACTGTTTTATTTGGTTTCTGTTGAATAGTCTGATCCAAAGTAAAAGTACGATCTTAGTCTATAATTTGAAGGATATGTTTGTCGTCTAATCAACAGATAAATAGACTATAGGTCCGAGAATCTCGAAGAATATTGATGAAAGAAGCAACTGGAGGTAATTTGGAACTAGCCAAGTAACCACCCTAATGCACCTAATCGTCCTGGTGTTTTTTATGAAAGTGGAGAACGATTAATTGGTACTGTTTACACTAATATGTGAGAAAATATAATGCTTATCTCCATACGGATACTCCATCCAAAATTGGATGTTTTTATTTTCCAGCACGATTCAGTATCGGAATAAATTGATATTAGTTATGTTGAAAATATAGTAAATTCAATGCCAAGGCGTTTAGCTAGCGTTACTGAGAACAATGGAGCGATGATCAAATATTCATATATTTTTTCTGTTTCATTTGTATATTTATTAAATATTTATGTAATTGTGTGGTATGCTGTGTGATAGTTCAGAGATTACTGCCGTATTATTATATTGTAAGGCATATCATATAATACATATTTCAATATTTAGTTACTATTGAACATAGTCAGTGCCACATGCAACTAATCTAAGTGTCTCGTTTTTTGTGGTATGCATGTGTTCACTGCACATTCATTTAACTGCAATTGAAAGCATCCTGAGTATGGCTACTTTACTATGAAACTTTTATTCTAATTTCGTATCGTAACATATTTGGAAAATTTCTTACTTGAGGTACGATCTTAAGGAAGAAATTATCGCGTGATAAAAAAAGGAACACAACATTGATCCAAACTTCAATAAAATTCGAAAGAAAATACTCACTACTTGCTTACCTCATTATATCTTTTACTCTATATCTGAAACAACTTAACTCTTTATAAGAGATGTTTTAGAAATAGAAAAAATATATTCGGCGTCATTTTGAAAAAAAAATTACTTCAAAGAAAATGATAATAGCCTTACCAATAATACTTAAAGGCCAATCTTTATCTTTTCTCTGCCTCCATGTATAGAAAACGCCCCCTAATAATCCATGAATAAAAACAACATCAACTTTAGTTTGCTCATCTGTTCGTAGTACTGGATGCAAACTGTAAACGCCTCGTCCATACTTTGCACTGTACTGATCATCCTTATCAAAATTTGCCAGAGCCCTACCAGCTGTTGTGGAAAGTCGTAAGTCGTCTTCTCTGACCCATTGAGAAAGAATACCAATCCAACCTAAATTTTTATCATTATAAATAAAAAAGTTTTAAATTAAACCTATACCTGACTTGTGTATTTCATTAAGTAGATCAGGATAAATAGACATGTTAGCCATTATTGTACATAAAGCGACATTGATTTCATAAATATGTTTAAAATTTTTGTAAATTTCCATAAGCAAATATAGACCATTATGGTGAACAATATCTTTTGCAAACTTCTCTATTGTGGAATGATGAAGAATAGACTCCAGACATAAAGGTAAAATATCTGTTGTGGATTTTATGCATTTGGCAAGATGATCTGTGTGATCGTAATAGTTTTCAAAAACTTTGCCCAATTCCTACACCAGAAAAAAAATAATTTAAATTGTTCAGTAAATTTAAGATTTTAAATATTATATATTTTTGTCATACAATTCTATTATTCAATGTGTACAGAGGAAGTTTGTCCAGTCATGTCAAAAACTATGGGGACTGATAATTGATAAAAATTAAGATAAATAATGACACATTACTATGCTTTTTTTGAAATTTTAAATTATTTTAAAATTACTTTAATTATTTAATAAATGCTATATATATATATATATATATATATATATATATATATATATATATATATATAGCATATATAATATTAGCTATTATATATTGAACCTACCTGTACATCTGCAAATGAATTTGAAATAAAATTTGTAATACAAGGATGCTTAGAAGTATTTTCTAGGAATATTAGAAAATCCTTAATAATATATGTAAGGTAATCATGGGTGCAAAACATGTCAGAACCAGGAGGCTGAAGAAAATATCTGCTATCAACATTTTTACTTCTGGCCAAGCCTATAGCAGTTTTAGGATCACAAGCGTTTGCCAGAGATAAATATTGCCAAGAATGGAGGCCTTTTATATGAGCTAAATGTTTTGTAGCCTTCCATCTTAAATATTTGTTTTCAGATGTCAAGTAATCTCTTTGCATATGCAAACTTTAAATTCCTCCATGTTTGCTTAAAAAAAGATTCTTCTTCTACAGGTATTTTTACCCATTTAGATGGATTTATTTCTATTGGAATTATCTTTTTACTACTATTTTTAGGATCTATTAGATGTATAATATAAGAATCAAAGGCACCATTTAGTATATCTCTTGTCCTATGCACTTGTAAACTAACCCAAAATATTCTGTAAAAGATAGAATATAGTGTAATATACATATGATTAGAATATTTTTATATTCAAAGGTAAGTGTATTAGATATATAAAATCATTTGGTAACATATGCAGGGTTCAAGAAATTTGAAAGATGTAAATGGTAAGTTGATCAATGATAACACAATTAAGATAAAATGAGTACATACCCGGAACTAACAGCTATTAGACTAATATATTTAATCTTGTTATAGTTAAGATTCTGAAACGGCATTTGTCAATATCAAAAAAAAAATAACTACACTATTCTGGATTTTTAAATTGAAACAAACGTCAAAAACACATGTATTGACAGATTCTACGATTGCGTAAGTTTTACTTTTGCTTGGCTTGCATTTTACCAACTAAAATTTGTTAAAGGAAGCAGTGAGAAATATTTATACTTTTCAGAGATTTTTAAAATTCATTTATTAGTGAAAAGTTTAAATAGATATCGTTTATCAAATGAGGATGAAATGAACATAAGAAAATTATAGAATTACATATATATTTACGTTTGTTATTTAGCGTCTGAGAAAAAAGATTTATGATTTTGTTTCAAATAATCGTGGATCTTGTATATTTAATAATTTTTTAATTTCCTCTGTTGGATTAACGTTTCCGACTTGTTTCGTTTTATCAAAACATAATGGAATATCGTCATCACAATCTGAATCCTCTTTGTTAGTTATATTCATAAGAGCTCTAATATTTGTTTTCTATTGTGTCTTTATCTTTTTGTGATAACGTTTTCTTTAAAGGAATCGGTTGTAGCCCAGGCATTTCTAATATTAATGCCTTACCCTTTATTTTATCATCTATTGTGTCAACGATTTTATTTAAAACATTTGCTAAAACAGGACCAGCAGCTGCTGCTAATATAGGTATTAAAAAATGTATAAAACCACCACGTATTTCACCACCTTCAACAATTTTCGATTTATCTTCCAAAATAATTGATGAACCTTTTTTAATTTTAATATTCATTTATATAAATAAAATAAAAAGTAATATTCAAAGATAAAAGTACTTTTTAAGTGTGCAACAAATATATTTTATGTTTAAAAACGACTATAAAGATAATAGTGCCATCTATCGCTTAATAGATGAAGTCATTTATAACTGACAAAGAGGGTTGGTGAGATTGGTAAGGTAGCACGCATGAGCACTGAGTCAGCTGCTCTGGTCAGCTGTCATATGTATTGAGATGAGATATCAACAGGATTCCGGTTTTGGCTTGCCGAGTGATCGGACGTGTGTCTCTTGGCAAAATTTTAAGTGATTGTTTTTTGGTGTGCTTAGGTGACCTAATCATAGTTACTCATCAGCTTATTTAATTATTAAATTTGCTTACTTCTACTTTAATTTTAGTATATTTAGTTGTTCATAACCCAAATTTAACCTCTTCCCTAGTGTGAGTTATTACAAGTCATGTCTAATCAATCTCCAGGGGAATACTCCCCTGGTAGTAATAGGTTCTTGCACGATATTATCGAGGTTTCCCCAAACACCGCAAATAAAATCATAAATTTATTACAGCATTCACAATCTGGTGAACCAAACATGGAAACAGATGAAAACTATTTTATTCCTCAAGATATAGTTCTTCAAAAAGCGGCAGAATCGTACAAAAAAATATCTCCGATCCCTACTGAATACAATAACAACGCTTTAGGCCCATTCGAAGTTTATGTACAATACAAAGTTACAGAAGAGAATTCCAATACAAAATCAATTCATCCCATGTTAATAGGAAAAATTTTGAAAAACTCTAATATCTCAGGTATTAAAGCAATTACTCAAAAAGGTAGACATAGGTTAGGTATTTCTTTCAATTGCTCAAAAAATGCAAATAACTTCCTTGAACATGCTGAACTTGAGAAACAAAACTTAAACGCATTTATCCCAGCTCATTTAGTATCGTGTCAAGGAGTATTAAGAAAAATACATCACTCCTTAAGCGAGGAAGAGATATTAGCTAACTTGCAATCGTCAGCAAGAGTATTAATAGTAAGAAGAATTAACAGGAAAACTGTTGGAGAGATGGAAACCACTTACGTTCCTACTAACACAGTAGTAGTCACCTTTGAAGGAATACTGTTGCCAAGAAAAGTATTTCTCTTCTTCAATCCTATAGTGGTTGAAGTATACAAATACCCTGTCACACAATGTTATAATTGTCTTCATTACGGACACACCACTAAATTATGCAAAGGTAAAGTAGCTTGCAGTAAATGTTCAGGTAATCATTTAAAAAAAGATTGTAAAAGTGTTGAGACAATTTGTTTACATTGCAAGGGCCCCCATGAAGCTCTCGATAGAAAATGTCCAGAATATAATTGTCAATTGAGGATCAAGGAAATTATGGCTTTTCAAAATTTATCGTTTTTGGAAGCAGCTAAGTTAGTAAAACAAAAGAAACCCCATATATCTAATAAACCCCAAGAATTTCCTCTTCTGAATCGGTCACAACCTATTCAACCGATTGTCTTTAATAATAGTAACACTCCTCTACAAAGGTCTTTTAGCCAAGTCACTTCACCAGCTAAAAGACCGAGAATTCCATTTGTTAACAACTTTGATAGAGATATGCATAATAGCAATCTGGAGTATCTTAACGGTAATGTACCAGACCCTAGATCTTCACCTGTTTACCTCATGTCTGGTAACTCAAGTTCTCAAGCCCCATCCCAATCTTCTAATACTAATAAGACCCAGCTAGAAAAAAGAACAACGAAAAAATAGACATAATGTCACATCTGCAACAAATCAAATCGTCAATACAGTTTGCCCTAAAGGATAATCCAATTCTGCAACCGATACTTCAATTATTAGAATCAGCAGTATCCCTCTGCGACCAAGCTTTAAAATTAAGTTCCGCATAAAATTCAATTCTAACAGCGAAGTAAGCCACAAAATTTTACAATGGAATATACGTTCGGTTCATAGTAATAAAAGTGACCTATTATGGTTGATAAATGACCAGAAAATCACTATAGTCTGTCTCTCAGAAACATGGTTACAACATACACAACCTTTCCATGTATCAAATTTTGTATCCATAAGAGACGATAGATATGACGGTCATGGAGGTAGTATGATTCTCATTAGAAAAGACATTCCCTTCCAAGTACTTAATATAAAATCATCTGATCCAGACCTTCAAGTGGTAGCGGTGAAACTTCAAGAATTTAGTATTGCCAACATGTATATAAAATCGGGGAGTAATGTTGAAAGAAATAAAATTAATGATGTCTTTAGAGAACTTCCTACTCCCTGTTTGTTCTGTGGAGATTTTAATGCAATCCATTACTCTTGGGATTCTGGAAACAGCAATAGAATAGGAAACATCTTATATGAAATTATATCAGACTTGGAACTCAATATCTTAAATGATAATCGTCCCACAAGAATAGCTAGCCCAAACCAAACAGCAAATAAACTCGACCTAAGTTTATGTTCTCCAGAGCTGGCCATCAAATTAGATTGGAATAGACTGGAAGACACTCACAGCAGCGATCACTTTCCTATCGTTATGGAATCTCTTTTGACAACACATCGATTTTACGCAACAACATCTAGAAAATTGAACTTCTCTCATGGCAGTTTAAATATTCTTCTGACGTCTATAATAAAGTACTAAACTTCCCACAAAACATAAATTATCCTGAAGAATTTCAAAAAATTGTCTCGGTAGCAGCTAAACGTCATCTAATGAAAGAAAGAAATCATTTAACCTACCCTTCTCCACCATGGTGGGACGAAGACTGTACTCAGGCGATTAATTCGAGAAAAATGACTTTAAAAGCGTCTAAAAGAGATCCCTCCTTGGAACATTACATTCAGGTTAAACGAAAAATTGCAGAAACTAAGCGGTTCTTGAAAAAGAAAAAGAAAGAATCATTTCAGAATTTCTGTGAGTCTTTGAACAGGGAATCTTCCATTAAGGAGATTTGGAATAAGATTCAGAGATTCAGAGGGGCTTTTGTTCCAAATAAAGAACGGCCTTTAGATACATCTTGGTTACCTTCATTTCTGCAATCATTAACCCCTGATTCTGCTTCAAATTATTTGCTGCTTCCTCAGACAGAAGATAATACTTCTTCCTTTCTATTATCACGATTCCGATGGGATGAACTGGAGAGCAGTTGCAGTAGTTTCAAGGACTCATCTCCTGGTCCAGACGGTATTCACTATAAAATGATTTCGAGCCTCCCGGCCAACGCCAAAGAACTATTATTGTACATCTTCAACTCCTTTTTAAGTGGAACACAAATTCCTATTTCCTGGAAAGAATGCCTTTATATTCCTATTTTAAAACCAGCAAAACCAATAAATGATATGTCCTCATACCGTCCAATTTGTTTATCTTCTTGTTTGATAAAAAGTTTGGAGCATTTAATAAAGGTTAGATTAGAATGGTGGCTTGAATACAATAATAAATTTCCCAATAGTCAAAATGGATTTCGTAAGGGAAGGGGGACCAGAAATGGAATATCTTCTTTACTGTCAAAGATTTATCAGTCTTTTGCAAAAAAAGAGTACTTGGTGGCGTGCTTTGTTGATATAAAGGGTGCCTATGACAATGTAAACTGGAAAATCCTATTGGAACGTCTACAAAAATTTAATTTGCCAAATGAATTTATCAACCTTCTAATGGATATTGTTACAAACAGAAAATGTTGTGTGAAATTGGGCTCATCTTGTTCTGGTCCAAGATTCACAACTAAAGGCCTTCCGCACGGATGCATTTTAAGTCCTATACTGTACACTATATATACCTCTTCTATAGATGACATCATCCGAAATGACTGTTCTGTCTTGCAATATGCCGATTATTTGGTGATTTTTTCAAGAAACTCAAATTTAAATACAACAATTGACAACTTAAATCAGGGATTACAGGCATTGGACTTATGGATGACGAAATATGATCTAGAAATATCTACAGGAAAATGTAAGGCAACGATTTTTACTAGAAAGAGGATACAAGAGAATCCAAAAAGTATCCATATCGGAGAAACTAATATTTCTTTTTTTCCAGAATCTAGATTTTTGGGCGTTACCTTGGATAGCAGACTAAATTTTAATAGGGAAGTTAAAAATATTGTACGCGAGTGTTTAAAAGGACTTGACATCATAAAAGCTCTCAGGAGAACCTGGTGGGGGGCAGATCCAGTAATTTTACTCACAGTATTTAAATCCATAGTATTATCCCATATTGACTATGTAGGTCCACTCGTTTTCCCTTTAAACAAAACTAACACCGAAATTTTGGAGAGAATTCAATATCAAGCCATTCGACTTTGCATTGGAGCCTTGAAGTCTACTCCAACAGGGGCATTACTGGTAGAAGCAGCTCTACCTCCTCTACATTTGAGATATAAATACATGTCTATGAAATTTGTATTGAAGGTAATGGGACTGAATAGTAACATCATAGGGGATTCAGAGGAGCTTTCTAACATCACTAGGGTAAGAAAATATAATATATGGAAAAAGTTTCCTCCACTTTTTATGATTCAGGCACATAGGGAACTTTCTCCCCTTAAAAGAACTATTATATATAACCCTCGACCTCCTTGCTTTCGATATAACTTTTTCGACCAACTCCTCCGCATTCCAGTATATCTCAATTTTTCAAAGACCAATAAACTCCAAAGTACACCTATATCCCAAATCAACGGGTTATTCAATGGATTGGTGAATTCCAAGTGGCCAGATTACTCATTCGTGTTCACAGATGCGTCCAAGTCTGCGGATGGGAATGGTGTCGGGGTCGGTGTATTTCTTCAACAAGGAAATGTACCATTTAAAAAAAATTAAATAGGAAAACGAATATCTTCTCCGCTGAAACAATCGCCATCCTCGAAGCCATAAAAATAATAGAAACGACCCACCTGGAACGAGTAATAATTTTCTCAGACTCACAGAGTGCCTTACAGGCATTACTTCACTCGGGAATTTCAGTACTGTCAAATAACTATACTTTGGAAATTAAAAAAAAATACTTTGAATTATGTAATCAGGGATACGAAATTAAGTTCGTATGGATACCAGGCCACAAGGGCCTTTTAGGAAATGAGAAAGCCGACGAACTGGCGAAAGAAGCTTCAGCCTCTCCTTCTCCAGAAGCAAGTATTAGAGTCCCGTGCATGGACATTTTTTCTATTATGAGGACAGAAATACAACAGTGTTGGCAAAGAGAATGGGAGATATTTACAAGGACAAAAGCAAAAGAATATTATCAATTCAACAAGGAGGTCCGCAAGTATCCTTGGTTTAAAAATATTTCTATACCGAGATCTCATATTGTAACCATGTGTAGAATAAGAATTAATCACACTTTAGCCCCTGAGCATTTATTCAGAATTAATGTTGTAGACTCTCCCAACTGTAATTGCGGTGCAATTGGTAGTGTATTCCATTTATTTTTTGAATGCGAACTTACAGCTGTCCATTCTAATAAATTATATAGAGATTTGGTCAAATCAAAGGTTGAATCCCCTATTTCTTGGTACTCATTATTGAGTGATTTAAATAAAGATAGAATACAGGTAATAATGAATTATTTGAAAATAACAAAATTAAAACTGTGATTAAAAAAAAAAATTTCCTTTTCCACTTCTCTTCTCTATAGTAACCTTATGTTCTATGTTTTCCGAGGCCCATTTCTGTGGTGCTACAAAGGGCCCTGTAGCAGGAAGCGACTTAGAGCTGTGCATGTGTACGTCTTTCCTTATATGTAGTGTCCTTTTTAGTTCACCTATTGTAATTGAATAAGCTGATGATGTCATAAGTAACCACAAAACAAATATTAAATTACCGAAATAAAGTAGCACTCTCGTGACTGGCAGTGATGGTTAAAACCGTAAGCCAATAAAATTTAAAGAAGAAGAAGAAGAAGATATCAACAGAATTGTTGTATTTTGCTTAAGGTATGTTCGTTTTTCTTTGATTTTTTTATTAAGTTAACATAACTTTTTATTAGGTTATTTTTCATAAAAAAACCATGGTAAGACTTAAGAAACGATATCATTCAGTATCCAAGATGCAGAGTACGTACGACGATGTTGGAATCAAAATAGATATCCTGGATAATGGCATGGAATTCCTTGGTGTTGTACAAGTAACTGCTTTAGAATTTGTCGTATCTGCCTATGCAGGGTATCAGGGTGTAAAACATACTTTCTTAAAAGAAGTTTGTACAATTGTCGATGATGAAACCACTATGATAAAAATCAAAGTTGAATGTGGTGAACTGTCCAACAATATACAATTTCGTTTTCCCTCCGAGGAATCTAAACAAGACTTTCTCGCTTCATTTGCAGACAGGTAAGAAAAAATTGAAAAATAAAAATGAAAACTATTTTAAGAATTTAAGTACTTGTTACTAATTTAAATTATTATTATTTTGTAGGGACTCTGGAAACTCTTCTCCAGCATCAACCCCGTCTCCAAATCCCCCCATGTAAACTAATATATATATATATGTGTGTTGTTTTATTTGTGGTAGACATTCGAGAAAATTAAAATAATTCAAATAATTAATAGGATTATTATTCAATAAATAGAATTATTATATTTTATGTTTACGATAAAATAATATTTTGAACATATACTTTTATATAATACACATGTTCATGTTAATGTTGAACATGTTAGTAACATGTATGTATGTATATATATATATATATAATCCAAATCAATGAAATTAATTGGATATTCGGTCAATTGTTAAGAACAATTCCGTCATTTTAGAGATAGAAAGCAATTACAAGAAAAGGATATTCTTGGAAATGGCTCACATCTGTAAAAATCCAAACACCATCAATTACAAATCTGATATCAACCAATTAAGTACTATATATTGCAATTTAATATAATGAAAATCAGTGTCACACGGATCGATTCTTTACCACATTCATATATTTTTTGTCTTTTGTTATGCACCTCGTATATCAGTTCTTTTAAAATCTAGCACTTTTCGGAAAAAAGAAAAAAGGTTCCCCTTTTTTTAGGATCTTACACGTAAAATGATTTAGTTTCAAATGTAAATTATTTGTGTAACATGCTCTGACCTTTACCTACCACTGACATTAGTGCAATAGTTTATAATTTTATTTATTAGTATTTAGTATGACAAACTACATTTGAATGTTTTTTAAAGAATTTTTTAAATTAATCTAGTTTTTGTCAAAAACAGATAATAATTGTGAACATGATTAAAATATTGTACATGTTATTGTTTTTTAGAACTCCTGAGGAAGCTATAAATTTATAGCGAAATATAGAGTATAGAACAAATGATTAGTTTTTTCATTTTTTAATTTTCTTAACAATTGACCGAATACCCAATTAATTTCATTGATTTGGATTATCTTACAACGGTCGACCAAAACACTTTAAGCTAACGGGCGTGGTGGGGTGCCACACAGGTATCCAACACGAGGCGTAAGTGTGCTCCGTAAAGAGAGTCATACATTAACATGCTTCGAAAAATCACCAACCTATGCCAGCCAGAATGTATATAATAAGTTACCGCCGAAATTAAAGCAGGCGAATAGCATGAATTATAGGCAAACTTTGAAGTCATTTTTAATAGCTAGGTGTTACTATTCTATAAATGAGTATTTGACGGATTGAGCTGGACTACATTGCTTGTTCGTCTCATGTTGGTCCAACTTGCTTGTTTGTCGATTGCTGTGATGGTGCTTATCGATATGTTTTTATTTGTTTGTTTTTTTGTACTATGTTTAAATTTCTCTATGTATGACGTTTCATATACACGGATGTGTCTTATGTGAATAAAGATATATTATTATTATTATTATTATATATATATGTGATAACTGCTTCAGAGAATTACGGTATGACAGTTCACTTTCAAATGTTTTTTCTGTAATTGTGAGATGTGAACGAGTAGATGTGATAATTGTTAAGCTCTATATATTAATTTATAGAATATAACTATAGTCACACATTCTTAAAATATTCTGCTCACAGGTTTGGAACGAAACCTGTCTACCACCTATAATAGTTATCATGATGATAAAATTATATACATATATTTGATGTTATATTGGTTGTATATGTTTTTATGTAAATTTTATTTTTTTTATATTTTTTTTTAATTCTAAAATACTCATTCACAATTTTGAAGGATCAATATTGTCACAAATTTTTTTATTAAAAATGGAACCTCATTGGGTTTGTAAGGTGGGGACATTTTGAGACCACCCAATTATATTTGAATAATTTATTTTATCATCTTCATCAACATGTAGTTGAACAGATCTTAATTAATATCTACTTATATATCTACTCGTTCACAATTCAGTTCTGACTCATAAAATGGAATTTTTATGTTGATTTTTTGTTTGTACGAGCAAAATTGATTAAGAACATGGATTTTGAGATAAATGTGTTAAATATGAATAAAAATGTGTTGAAATTTAACAAAAAAAAAGATGTTGCAAAAAACATTAGGATATAATGATACAAAAAGATCTGTTCAACTACATGTTGATGAAGATGATAAAATAAATTATTCGAATATAATTGGGTGGTCTCAAAATGTCCCCACCTTAAATGAAAATCAAAGGACTATATTTATTAATGAATCTGGATTATATTCAATAATTACATAAAATGTGTTCTGATTTTATTGTAAATATTTATAAAAATGTTGAAAAAATCTGTCTGATTGTTGTATATTTTTATAAATTTTATGAAATGTTGATATTTTTATTGAAATTTGAGCGTGTACCGACCCCTATTTTTACAGTAAAATATAAGTAATATAGGGCTAAAAATGATCAAAAATATAATCTGTGCTCATACTCGTGATTTATACACTACTATCAATTTTTTAATTTGTATAAGAAAAAACATGTATTTTGAGATAAATGTGTAAAATATTAATAATTACATCAATTTTTAATTTGTACGTGCAAAAAACGGATATTTTCATGAATTTTGAGATAAATGTGTTAAATATTAATAAAAATGCGTTGAAATTTAACAAAATATAGTAGTAAAATGGATAAATATTCCTAAATTTGGTGGTTCAAAATTATGCGGTCCCAAACCGGCGTTTTATAGACTACTGATAGTGCATAGGGTCTTACAAGTTTTGTTGCTATGTCAAAAATTAGACATAGACCTTAATTTCCTGCCACACGCGCTTTAGTTCGGAATTTTATCATAACCTAGAGAGTTTGAATCATCGCTGATGCAATTATATTGATGTGGTGGAATTATGTTGAAAAATAAACGCAATTTCAAACAGTAAACTTCTCTTTATATACATTTCACGGACTTTCGTATATAAAATATGTTTTTAAATAAAGTATGTATGATTACTATTATGCGATTTTCTTTTTCGATACCATATTGGACGATATGTAACCTGTATAACTAAACCTCAAAATATGCTTTTAGTGTGCTTTAACATATATAATAAAATCAAAATTAAAATTTTGAATTGAACTTATACGTACTTTAAATAGTGGACAAATACTTATGATAGGCAGTGTATACAACCTTTACGATCACTCAATTTTTGTCATTCGTGATATCAGTTTTAATTATAATAGATTACAAGATTTTCGGATATGTACATATGTATATTAGGCGCTTATCTTATATTTTTATATATTTAATTGTAAATAATACGAAACAGTTGATATGAACAATAACTTTTCTAAAAATAAAATTTCGATTATTTGTACGTTATACTGTATAGCTCGCATATTAATAGTAATCATATCTAGAACATTAATACCTCACATTACTTATGTATGTACCTGTTAGCATACTGAATTGTACTGTGCCATAGCCCCCTCCGCTTACATTTTACTCGACCCTCTCAAAGGGTGGTATGGCTGTAAAGGAAAAACATGTATTAGTTTTCAGATATTCGCAAACTTTAAAGCGCGTAATAGAAAAGGCGTTCTAAGGTTTCAGTACTTCATCTTCTCTACCTTATATCACTTAATTCAGAATAAGTAAGTGAGGAATATAGATGTGTTAAATATTAAAGTTAAAATTAAACTGAAAGTTAAATACGTTACGAACTTAAGACTTTTTTAAACTTTCCATTTAGTGGAATGGTTATACGTGACGAACCTAGACGGCCTCGGTCCTCTAAGTCGCCTGTTTCTTGATATCGGCGAATGGTATCATTTTTTTTTCTAATTTTCCTACTGGCATAACCTTCTTCATGCAAAGTTATTATGCTGTATCATTTTGAAAATTTATTGATTAATTGATTTACCACGAACACTGTTATTCACTTACTGTACCACCACAATAATATTCAAACAGAAACTAATATAGCATTAAAATCAAACCAGGTAGGCAAGAGAGAGGGGGCATAAAATAAAGTATTTACTTTTATTTATTATATTTATTTATTTTCCCATCAATAAGATGTGTTTAATAAATAAATTAAAATAATCCTATGTAAATGCGGTTGGGTGTTCCGGATCATAAAATATTTAATTACATCTTCTGTTCGTAATGCTTTCGTTATTTCGCTTGCAGATGTGTTTTTGACAAATATATGTTAAAATTATCAACGTTAAATGCAGTAAAATTTATTAAATTAAGGTATAGTCAAACTTTCTCCTTTGGCCAAACTCCCGAGAACGGTAGTGTAAGTAAATGTAATATATATACTAATAATTTCCCTTAAAACAATAATTATAGATATAACTTTCCAAATGTCGATTACAATAACTACGCTGATTTAAAAGTTTCTCAAAAATTAATACTGTTCCCAAGGAACAATTTTTAAATTTCGCGGAAGTTTTGAGTTGGTAGTAGTAAAAATAAAGGTTAGCTATGATTTCAAGAAATTAGGAAATAACATGTTTTTAATGCGTACGGTTTTCGTTTTAATTTTCATTTTGAAATATACACCTTAATTATTAATATTCATGCTGTAATAAAATAAAATATAATTTTAGATGTAGTTATTTTTTCCTTGGGCAACTTAAAACACCCGCGAAATTTAAAAATTGTTCCTTGGGTTGTATCTGAATTTTACTCTAAACTATATTCTACAGTTTCAAAAACTTAACGTCCCGATATACCTTCTCACGTTGATTCGACTCTATTCCAAACAACCTACTCAACTTGAGAAAAATTGTAAAATTAAGGAAATCTTGATATTTCTATCCAAAGTTTCGTCGCTTACAAATGTTAATCAAGTATATAATGTGGTTGCTTCCTACAAATATATTGAGTCTGAAATTGTTAACCAACCTAAATTATTCTGATAATTCACAACAATAAGAATTTTTCAAGAATTTCGAATTGTGGTTGCCTATAATGGCAATGAAATTACTGAAACTCAAGATATCGTCGACGCTTCTGAAGATTTATTTACTTGTATTAGTTTTGTTAAATTTTTTTGTTCTTAAAAATACTATTATATTTGAACTAATGGGTGAAGCAATAAGATGAAAAGAAATCCTGCGAAAATGGTAGAACGAAATCATGTTACCAACGTATAAAGCTGTATAAAACTAGCAATTTTAAGGAAATAACACTGTCAAGTATATCGGGCGAAATAATGTCGACCATAATTCAAAACAGAATTAGAAAAAACAGAAACAATAAAAAATTTACAGGTTGACTTCGAAAAAGTAGGAAATACTTCTGCTAAGACTATCTAATGAAAACTTATTAGTAAGAACAAAGAGTTAAGCATTTCTTTACTAATTTCAGGAAAGGTTCTCGAAGGAATTGATGGAGAAGAGACGGACATAAAAATTTTCCTAAATAATACCAGCCATAAAATTAGGTTTAATATAAGGCAGAATAGGAAGATGCTAAAACTTGATCACTGGAAGATGGAAGGCAACAATTAACAGAATGCGTACGTACAAATGACGTGACAGCTTTCTAAACAATCAATTAATCAAAATAAAGATGAAAATGGAGATAAATAAAACAAAAGTGTGATCAATACTGAGAATAAAACACATTGTTTTTTTGCATTAACAACCGGCAAAAAGAATAGAATCAGAAGAATTCTTCTGATAAAAAGAGAAGAGCTTAAAAATCAAGATAGCAAAGTAAGGAAATCAATAATGATTTATGCCAGAGATTGTTGGAGTGTGAGCAGTATTGAGATAATATTTCTAAGAAGAACCGAAGAAGAAATCGAATAAAGAACGAAGAGTTTAGAAAATAATTTAAAATGGAAGCAACAGCAAATAAAATTGCAGAGAAACCTCTCAGATTGTTTTCTATATATATCGAGTTCAACAATGAACAAACCAATAACGGCAATACTAGATAAGATGACTCCCGATTTTATGAGGGGAATTAGAAGAGATTTCTATTTGACAATAAAACAAAAGCTCTACAATTTTTTTGATAATTTTATTTTCCAATGTGATCTCCCTAAACTTCAACGCACTTACAACGATCAGTCCTACAACGATTTTATTCCATTAGCTGCTTCTAATAACTTCATCGCATTTTAACCAATTTCCAAATTAGCATTTACTGATTCAACTAACGTTGTAAGAAAATTCAATTTTCCCAAGAAAAAAAAATTCTACCTAGCATCACCCGAAAGGTTTGAAATTTTTCTCACGATGTTAACTTTCTAACTATCAATTGATAAGAAGGAAGTTCCAGCGCCTTTCCTTGGATTATATCATACAACTTAGGAGGAAAAGGAAGGAAAGAAAATAACCAAATACGAGAGCATTATTAAAATGCAACTAATTATAGAATTACTTAATATAACTTGAAAACAGATATACAAATATTTTAATAAATGCATTATAGCAAGAAAATGTAATAATAAGAAATTAGAAAATCTGTTGAGGATGTGAAAATTATCTAGTTATAATACTCATAAAAATTTTAATAGTGGAATATATAATGATGTACATAAAATATGGACTAAATAATAAACTATACTGAAAATCATACAGATAAACCCCAAAAAAAACAAATATAGGCAATCTTCCCTGGTTAAATTATTCCACACTTCAAAAGTTTGGTTTTTTAATATTACGTTTGGAGAATATTTAAATCTTGATGCCATAAACGTTTGATAAGTAATGAATCAAAACTCTGCAGTGGCCATTATAACACCCACTGTTTATTACCACCAAACAAACGCATTGCTACAAGTGATTTATGGCAAGAGGCATTATCTTGCTGAAAGTAGTACTATGGTATGTTTTTATCAAATAATTTTAAAATGTACAGCTTTATTTAGGTGATCTTCGCCCAAGTAATGCACTCCAACGCCAAATGCAGACATATACCCGCAAAACATACATTCACAGGTACAAAGCAGTCTGGTATGTTGCCTCCACTTGCCTTCTACGAACATATTGAGCACCTGTATTTTTTTAAAGTGTGATATACAATTCTACTAATTTACGTTAACAAAAGTAAAAGACCTCATTTGATATGTATCTCTATATTAGATTCGTCCAAGAACACAACTTTTGTCCAGTCTCCGATTGTCCATTTAGTTCGTCATATAAAAGTCGTTTCATTTTGTGTTTTTTTTGTTAATGAGGTTTTTCTCGCGTTTTAGAGTCGCATAAATTAACTTTTCCAAGATGTGTTCTTACTGTTTGAGAACATATCCCATGTTGTTCGAGTTCGTTAGAGATTGAGATTCGAAGATAGTTAATGGTAATACGGACTACACACACATTTTCTTTGCTATTACAGATAACAACTTTTGTAAATATAACAATGATGCTTTCTTTATGAAACGTTCAAGCAAGACAATATAAGAAATACATGTAATTCAATTAAAACAAAATTAAAGATTGTTATTTTTTGTCTGATTTTTAGTATAGGATTATTCATTTCGAGAGCTGTTATTAACAGAATCCTGGAAAATTGCGCTATCTCACTGGAGCAGTTCAGCCAAACTTTTTAAATCCTCTGTATATTAGATATCGGTTATAATTTACAGTCAATCTAAAAGAAGTCGCTTTGTATAATGAAAATTTTTTTAATGTTTAGTTCTAACCATGTTCTAACCAATCAATTTTCATGGATTCTATGCTCTTTGTACATTAGATATCCGTCATAATTTGCAGTCCATCTAAAAGATGTCGCTTTGAAAATATTTTTAATGTTTAGTTCTAACCTAATAATTTTCATACATGTCTATGCTTTTATATACAGCAAAATAAATATTTAATTTTTGTAGAATCCTCTTCTTTGCGTCTTGATATTAGAGAATGGCTAATGAATTTGACAAACGTGATATGAATAACGCACTTTTTGAGAAAGTAATTAGTATAAAAGAAGAATATGAAAGCCATGATTCTGATAATTTAGAAAATACAATGCTTCTATGTAAGAGTGAAACTGTTATTGATGCAGATATAGAATTCAAAGATTGTGGAAAAGATGATATAACAGAACAGTATGAAATATCCACTATCCATATTAAAACAGAATTACTCTTACCTAAAATATGTAGTGATGGAATCCACGAGGAAATTAAATTAGAATCTAATATTGCTGCAGATGGTGTAAAAACTGAATCCAGTAGTAAATCGCTAAGTAAGTATACATTTAGTAATATTGTACAATAACTACAAATACACAATTTTAATGGCGCAATAGAAAGTTTAATGCAAGTATTTTATTTAGTCTTCATGTAAAGTATATTTGAAATATATTACAGTAGATAATTTGCTTTGATCTAATTTACTATAACGAGCTCAATTACTTTTTTAAATTTAATTGCTCAACAAATTTTGTTCTTGTCAGAAAAATTAATTTTTGCATATGAGTAAACAATTTTTTCAAACATAAATATGAACTAAGTAAATAAGATAGTTATTTACTTTTACATTAAGAGTAAATTAATATTTTATTATTCCTGTTATATTAACGTGGAATTTAAAACAAAATGTTGGCATATCTAATATTTTTAATATGAATAAATTTAATCTACAGTCTGTGATCACTGTCATGAAGAATACGAAGATTATTGTAAGAAGTGTCGAATGCTGGTGCATATTTTGGACAGAAGCGTTTTTGGAAAAAAAGATATCTGTACAGGGGAGGACCTACCAAAGAATATTTTGGAAATTAGAGAATCAATCAAGGATTTTGGAGTATTTGCTTTAAAACTCATACCAAAAGATGTAAACTTTGGTCCTTTCATTAGAGTTAATGCTTTAGAACACTCATGGAAAATAAAAGAAGGAAGATTAATTATTAGTAACAATAAGTCATTTAATTCAAATTGGATGAAATATATAAATTTAGCTGAAAGTATTTCTGAACAGAATCTACTTGTATTTCAAAATGAAAACAATCTGTATTATCGTAGCACCCGTAAAATTCAGGAAGGTGAAGAGCTACTTGTGTATTTTGGTATAATACATGAAGATAATTCATTTGAAGATGTCGAACTGAATTTTATTCCTCCTATGAAGAATGATATGAAGGACGTATTTGCTTGCACTTTTTGTTGCTTGGGATTCAGTTTGATGGTATATTTGGCCAAGCACAAAACTATATGCTTGTATAGAACTGATGAAGAGCCTTCAATTGAAGGTATTGATAATAATTGAAAACTTTGTAAGGTAGTAATTTTAGCATGAATGCTCCTAATATTTTATAAATAATGTAAATATATATATATACAACATATAAATATGTTGCTCTAATTTTCTTTAATATGCTAAATTCTGCTTGAATTTATTTCTGCTATTTGTGGTTGATTCTTACATACAAATCTATCTTGTTGGTCCAAAGCACTATTTAAATTCAGAATCATCAATTTAAGTCAGTATATATCAAATTAATTGAAGTAATATATTTTCTAGGTGGTTTTAGAATATTGGAGACATGTAAATTATTGCATCAACATAATATTTAACATATTAAAATGAATGTATTTATAAATTGTAAAGCTATTCTAAAAAATCTACCTACCACTGTTTTAAATGTATGGGTAAATGTTAGAATTGTGACGATAAAAATTTTAAAAAAATAGTATGTGATAAAATATGTCACTTCATATGAAGTGACCTAAAAATAAAAGTATTTTGAATTTAAATATTTTTTTATAATTTTTCGTTTTCAAGTTGCATTCATTTTGTAAAGTTTGTGCGGTTAATACATACTTGTGATTTAAAACTCGTACCAGTTACCAGTCTGCCAAATATATCCTACCATAGGTTATCAGTGATTAAATTTACAATTTGAAATTGAAGTATTTTTTGTACAAAGACTTGAATTAGTTTTTTTTAATCTTGTTAAATTTAGAGTCAGTTATCTTTCATGGTGTACTTTCTAAAATTTTTAAATTTTGTTGCATTTCAGTCTTACAATACTGCAGAAATTAATCTCAATGTATTTGCTTTGTCAAATAATAGTTTGCTTTGATTTTTAAATTAACATTAGGAATTAAAAATTTGTAAATCAAATTCAAACATTTAATTACTTACTTAATTACTATTGAAAATAAAACTACTTACAATTATAGCTCTTTGACATGAAGCAGAGGCATCTTGAAAAATACAACTTTCCGGAAGTCTAGATTGGTCATTATAGTAAATAATAATTTTCAAAATTGTCTATGCAATTCCATATAAAATGCAAAAATTTACTGACTTTGCTAGAGAAGCATATCCAGAGGATCACTTTCTTAATACAAACATCTAGTATTTGATCAGCTTTAGGACGAAACAGCCAAATCACATCTTTGCCATACAAACTTAAATTGTTTCATTGATCGGCTGACTACTACGGGTCCATTAAACACGAGGTTGTTTAAATTTTCTGTATAATTCAATTGATTGTAATTCATGTCACACTGTCAAACTACATTGTTTTGGTTACATCAAAGCAGAATTTTATTTACCAAAATAATAGCGTTTTTGCTATTATTTCACGATGTAAAAGTGAGATAAAAATATACTCAATGGGTACCAAGTATGCCACGGGAAAACGCTATAATTTTCTATAGTGATTTCTCAAACTTTACATTCCGTGGCAATTAAAAAGCAGATTTAAGATTTGAGATCTTACTGAGACAACATAATAGAAACGATACTTTTCACTATGATAAAAAGTTTGTATTTCAATACAACTTAATTTATAACATCTTTAAATATAAAAATCTCAGGTTTATCAATACATTTAAATTTTCATTTCAATAAGTCAGGTAGATGTTGTTCAAAGATATTTGTAGATATACATGTATACTTACAATAAGAAAAAACAAGACTGTGGCAGTTATTACTACAAAATAATAAAATAAAATATTAATGCTGAAGCTAAAATAATTCAGTTATGTGCAAAATAATATAATTCTTCCGACACTATCACAACAAATATTGCCTTGAAATGTATACAAATCTTTAATGATGAGACAATTGAATCTTATATACGTCTTTTTTGCACAGTTTTAGAGATCATGCGGTGTCCATTTTGTAAAATCTACATGGAGCAAAAAGAGTACTTAGAATACCACATAAGCTACTGTCGTGAGAAGAATGACAGGTACAAGTCTCTCTAATATTAAATAATTTATATTTACATATAGGATAAAACTGAAAAAATCCGATAAACTCTAACTCTGGCAAAAAAGCAGGTCTTGTTTCTCGGAAATCATTCATCACTTGCTGGTTTGCAGTGCCTTACTTTGTCCCCGGTGTTATCAGTCATTTATCGTTTTTGTATTTCTTTATATTGCATCTCATTTAGCAGAATCTATTGATTTACTTATACTTTTGTCCGCTTTTAATAATGTTTATTGCTCTTTTCATTATGATCAGCAAATAACCTTTTACTTATTTTTGGGCACACTTCTCTTGTATAAGGGAAACACTTAAGAGTATATAAAAACAAGGTTAAGATAGGAACTGTCAAAATAAGTAGTGGTACAAATGTGCTAATTTGATGGCTAAGTGAATTTAGTGAGAATTTCCATTTCTATATGGAACAAGTTCGCAAATTAGATAGTATTGATAATAGAAACATTTGATGGAAAACTCTATGAGAATAGAAATATTTCAAAAGTAATAGAACTCGCTTCTTTGAAATAACTAAATATAAGATCAGAGCAATAAAATATTACTCTTTTATGGTAACACACTTTATTTAATTGCTTTGTTCTTTGGTAAAAGCTTAGCACATTTGAAATTTTACCATTCTGAGGATATAACCTTTCATTGATGGGTTTTTGCTTTCGATGCTGTTTGAGGCAAATTTTCACGTCTGGACCGTTTTTGTTATTCTAAATAATTAACTTCTCATCATCACTTATCAGTTGCTGCCATAAGCAGCATGTGGCAGATGTTTATATTTGCTGTTAAGTGAGTTTCTTTCATGAGGATCCCGAATATAGAGCTTGCTGAGTGTTCTAGCTTTTTTATGTGGTCATGAACGTTTGAATGATAGATAGTTAACGTTTCTGCCATTTTTCGTGTCGTGTGTCGTGTGTGTGACCCGGTTAACGACTTTATTTTGTTGTCATGAATTTTAGTAGGCCTTCCTGACCGAGGAGCGTCATTAAGATTAAAGGATGGAATTTCGTAAACTCTTGTTGGCTTTGACATTTTTGTAGAGCGTTATCAATGTTAACTTTACGTAACTTTTAACAAGATTTTGAAGAACTAAGTTGCTCATTTTTTTTCAAAATGAAGTTAGAACTGTCTGACGTTTTGAAACACAGCTTAAAGATAGATGCAAATTACTCTTGTACTTGCAAAATTAAACTAGCCCCATCTGTTGCAAAAATGCGTTATAACTTTCTGGGCGACCTAATAGATTATTTTTTTTGTAAATTTCGTCCATCGTCCACATGTATACAGCACGACCATCATATCCTTGGACAAAAATCTACTGCGCATCGTAGGCGTGCCGGGTGGTACACTCCGAGTCATCGGTAAGCTGTTTGTGTCCTCAGTGTGCTTATGATCGTTGCGTGGTTAAGTTGTTAAGTTACGGTTAGTCAAAGTGAGTAATTGAGGTCTTGCATTATAATTGGTTATTATTTGTTTTATTTATTATAATTAATAATGTCCAACTTAGGAGGTGGAAAAGGACTGCATTCACAAACCCGTGAAGTCGTGTTTAATGTTTTTAAGTTTTTAAAGACAATTTCAGATAACGAAACAGACATAAGAAATTGTACAAAAAGCGAATTAAAGGAATACGTAGCAAGAGCAACTGGTGTTTCAAGAGCTTCTGTCTATAATATTTTAAAAGAGGGGAACGAATATCAAGCAGAACCAGAACGAAATGAGAAAGAGAACACAGAACAACTACCAGTTTTCAAATCGCCAAAAAAGAAAAGATCGAGGAAATGTTTAGTAATGGATTCAATAGACGACATTGACCTATACCATATAAAACATATTATTTATAATTTCCACAAGACAAATAATCAGCGGATTACTATTAAAAATTTACTACAAAAACTTAAAGAAGATATAAATTTTCCGGGCGGCCGAGAATCCTTAAGAAAAATTATAAAGAAGCTTGGTTTTAGATTCTGTGCTACACAAAACAATCGCAAGATATTACAAGAAAAACCAGATATCAGAAACATTCGTACAAATTTTTTACGAAAAATAGATGTATATCGACGGCAAAATCGTCCAACTATTTATATGGATGAATCCTATATTCATAGCGGCCATACAAAATCGAAAAGTTGGACAGACAAGTCAAGAAATGGGTTATTTTCGACAATCTCCAAGGGCCAGCGTTTAATTATGTTGCACGCTGGAGGTGAGAACCATGGATTTGTAGAAAACGCTTTGTTACTTTTTAAATCCGGAACAAAATCCGGTGATTACCATCACGAAATGAATTTCGAAAATTACCAAAAATGGCTCGTTGAAAAACTAATACCAAATTTACCAAAAAATTCAGTACTAGTTATTGACAATGCTCCATACCACAATGTTCAGATAAATCCAGCGCCTAATTCTAATGCAAACAAGCAAAAAATGTTACACTGGTTGACCGAAAAAGGTATTGCCTGTACATCTGATATGACGAAAGCCCAGTTATGTTAATAAAATATAATAAACAACAACACTTACGATATAAAATAGACGCAATTTTGGAGGCACACGGTCATACAACTTTACGATTGCCTCCGTATCACCCTGAACTAAATCCAATCGAAATGATTTGGGCGACTGTGAAAAATTTTGTGGCATCACAAAATGTCACATTTAAATTAGAGGACGCTAAAAGGCTAGCGGAAGAAAAATTTAAAAGCATTACAGTAAATGACTGGAACAAACTTTGCACTCACGTGAAGAGAGTCGAAGATGAATATAAACAAAATGAAGTTTTTATGGATGTTCTTACGGAGTCACTAATTATAAACGTGGGTGCTGATACATCTGACAGTGATTTTGGTTTCAGCGATGATTCAGAATAACTTAGTAATCATTGCTTTGTGAATGTGTTTTATTATGTAATTTATTATGTAATTATGTAATCATTTTGAAATAAAGCTATTTGCTTCTAATTACTGGGTATTATTAAAAAATTTTGTAATTACATTATCTACCTAATCATATTAAGATTTACTTTCATAGTACATCCTCAATAGAACACTATTAAATAACACTTAGCAGCCTCATTAATTAATAATTTACATTCCATTTGGACCAGTATAACATATATTAATAAATAAAAATTTTCTAAATTCTTATTCTTGGCGTCGCGTAGTACAAAATAAAACCGCGCCTTTCTGTTGGGAATGTACCTAATCACCGAAGCGAGCGACACACTGGCGACTGAGTACGAGTAATACCGAAAGTGTGCGCAGATTTTTCTAAGGATATGATGGTCTTGCTGTAATGTACTCCAACCATTGTAATCTTGTGTTGATAACTTGATTTGTTATTAGTTCGTATTAGACATAAATATTTTAATTCATCCTTCCCACTCAACCGTCTTCGATTCTCTTTATTTTATCAATTCTGCGAAAGATCTCTTTCCCATGTTGCCATGGAATTTTGTAGTTTCTTACTGGAAATTAACCCTTAGCATTTGAAGCTGTTTTAATATGATTCAAATGGAAAGCTTTTTTATGACAATATCTTCCTTGAAAGTCTCTTTTGCAACATTGACTTAGTGCAATGCAATGCAAAATATTCGCAGGTAAACTTATAAAATCGGTATTACATTTTGTACTTTTAAATGGTACGTTCAGTGCACTATCCGAATTGTACTAACGCAAGGCTGTAATGAACCTGACACATATTCAGTGGAAAGGGTTAATAATGTGTGTAATAATCGCGTTTA